>JAHWFP010128160.1:8987-19459 GCA_023313725.1 Lithobius niger | reverse complement strand
GAAAACCTCGATTTCTATTATTATTCGATTTCGATTTCGATTTTAGAATGACTTAATGCTCTAAAGGAACAGACGCAAGAAAACGACGTATAAGCCATCACCGTCGAACTAATACGCATAAAGGATGACCCAGCTTGTTTTTTTGGTTCGCTGGAGCTTCTTTTACACGTATTAGTGCAATGCTGATGGCTTACATGTCTTTTTCTAATATTTGTTCCTTTAGACTTTTAAGTTTTTGTAAGGTTTAAATCCGTATTTTATACGGTTAAGCGTTTATTAACATTAACAAGTAAGGCTGCACAGACACCAATACTGGATGGGAACGGTTGCTTATATTTGGGTTATCGGTATAGGATCGGTTCGGCAACCTTTGCTGAAATATCGATAACTCTGGAACCGTTCGAGATTACGACACTCTGATTGTGGAAATCACTGAGTATCTTACTATCTTTTAACTGTTTATTACCATTTAAAAATTTTCATTTAATAATTATTGGACCTTTGAAGAAAGTTCACTCCATTACAATAGTTGATACAAACGAATTAAGCAATCAATTTCGGAAGTATCGGCAAAATTTTTAAAACTAGATCGATTTCGGATCAGTTAAGTTGGTATCAGTAAGTATATAGTGTACATAACTATAATTAATTGTAATTTTTTGTGATTTCAGGTCGCATTGGTAGCCATCATTGCTGTCGGGCACACTTTACAGACCACTAGCCCTTTCTTGGATGGCACAACATCAACTGTCGGCTCTTCCTTACCTCGGTATCCACAATCACTAGCTGATGACAGGCAAGGATTCGGTGGGATATCTCCTTATGGCTACCAGAACACACTAAATCCAGGCCTAATTGGAACCGTAGGTCTACAGCAACCTTTGGGCATTTACAGTGCTCAACAGTACCCTCTGGGTGCTCAACAGTTCCCTCTGGGTGTTCAACAAACCATGAACCCACTTCTCAATGATCCCCGGATAACCATGCTGCTACAGGACCCACAAGTATTTTCCTACCTAGTCAACTTGCTAAGTACTACTTCGTCAGGCATGTATGGTTCCGTTGGCAATAGAGGATACATGGGACAGATCGACCCGATGCTCAACAGCTACGGATCAACTCTGGGTTCACAGTACGGACTGGACTCCACGGGTCTCGGTTACGGCATGAGTTCGTATCCAGGTCGCTACTCTGGTTATGGCTACCAGCAAAGCTACCCTTACGGGTCTTTCAGCACACTGAGTACGTCCAGTGTAACCGACAAGGCTGTGAAACGGGATCCTAAGTTGGGCGTTTGAGGTGAGTGCTTTTGCATAACGAGGTATAAGGTCTTACAACAGGCATAAAAAACATGTTACTATCTTCTCACGCTGTTACTCGCACAAGATACACATATACCTGCAAGGGTTGGCTAGAGGCTACAGTTAAAATCTTGGCTAGCAGTTAGAGTCAATATATTGAGTCAATGTCGTAATATCTCAATATCTAGGAATAATCCAGTCTTAAACAGAAATTATTACTGAGGTTCGACCAAAAAAGTAGAAAATGTTTCTCAACGGATTTCACCTCTTCGAGGCCTCTATTTTCGAAAAAAAAAAAAGTTTACCAAAATATGAAATGGGGAACCACCTTAAAAATCAAGATGGCCGCCAAAATGGTGACCGGAAACAGTCTTCCGCTTGTAACTTCTCAACCGTTGATTTTTTGAAAAAAAACAAAAACAGAATAAAAGGCTGAAACAGAATTAAATTTTCTTCAGGAAAGGTCCTATCCTTTTCTGGCATAAAGTTAAGCCTTGTGTCCAAAATTCGTCATGTATATCCTATTGTGTAGTACAATTAACGAAGAATAGTACGGACTGTTACAGTAGCACTGTAACTGTTGTAACGGCTTTAGAGAGTAGCTGGAAATCTTTCACTTAGCATAATGTCAAAGAAACAATAAAACATGGTCTTAACGCATATTCACTCTAATATTAGATATTATGTAGTACAATATGTAATGTCCTGAATATATAGGTAATCCTGAATATAAAGGTTTTTATTTGATCAAATTCCCTCAAAGAATGTGTGAACTGCAGGGCTTTGCATTGAACCAACTCCGGACGCAATACTTTATTATATGCATGGGAGAACTTGTAACTATTTCCACGCAGCTTTCTGGTTTACAGGTTTAGTATTGTGTATGGGATGGTACCTTTAACCCTCTGCATCGCCGCCACTCCTAACTCCCTCACCCCTTTAAACGTCGCTTTTACCTGTCGTTCTGCCTGTTTTTTTTTACCTAATACTTGAATGAGTCAACCTAGTGTGTTCTTGATGGCAAAGCCACAACAGTCATCTCTGTAACAATGCCCTTTTAAATCTTCGGCCGACCAGTTGCCAATTGACAATTACCGCCCACTCATTGTTTTCCTCTTCGTATCCCTCTCTTACCTTTGTTAAAACATCCTGACATCTTTATTACGTCTGGATTAACGTTTTGAATTCTCTTCTCACTCCTCACCTATCAAGAGTGAGTACGTAGTTACGATCCCCACAATAGCACCAAATGGATATATGTAGAATTTTCTGATAGGTGGGGATCAATTCTTTCCAGCAATCCTACCCGAAATTGTTTAACTTAAATAGGGACCGTCCTACGTCCATTTAAAGGTGAAGAAGTAATAGTGTAGCAACGAAAGCATGTGTTGTTCTTCGAATTCAAAATGCTCTTGCGAGCCCACTAATAGCCCGAAATAGACATGCTTAGGATTTTCTGAAAGGTGGGGGTCTATTCTTTCGATCAAATATGAGCATTACAATAGCACTTTCAGATTGAAACTAGCTGCTACACCAATTACAACTACACTTTTAAACGGGCGTAGGGCGGTCCTTATCTAAACTAAAGAATTTCGGTTATTATTGATGGAAAGAATAGATCCTCACCGATCAGAAAATCATAAACGTGTCCATATCGGGTTATTAGTGGGCTCGCAACAGCACTTTGAATTCGAAAATCAACATACGCTTTTGCCACTACATTATCTCTTCACGTTTAAATGGACGTAGGACGGTCCCTATCTAAGTTAAACAATTTCGGTTATGATTGATGGAAAGAATAGATCCACACCTTTAAGAAAATTCTAAGTTTATCCATTTAGGCCTATTAGGGGGCTCGTAAGAGCACTTTGAACACGAAAATCACTTATTAACCAATTGAAAAAAGCAATATTCGCGCGAATTAAGGGTGATATACTTTAAATACGATTTTGGAGTTCATTGGTTGCTTTTACATGAAAGGTGCATATCACCTTTCCTGTACAGAATTGTGTGCTAAACATTTTTGCTTTGCATTATGCCTTTGATTTGTTGACGGTTAAAGAGTTACAGCCAAAAAACGTTATTTTTTCCTAGATGGCGGCCAGTTTTTCAAGGTTCCCCATTTCATATTTTGGTAAACTTTTTTTTTTTTTGGAAAGTAGAAACCTCGAAGAGGTAAAAACCCGTTGAGAAACCATTTCTACTTTTTTTTGTCGAACCTCATCTGCTTAATGATTGAACTAGGAGAGTTGTTGGCATGCTACTGGACTGCACAGCGTGTAATTATAGGCCTATGATTGTGTGATTAGACTTATATTTGAGAGATTAGATCTATATTTGAATAACTAGGCATATAATTGTGTGATTAGACCTATATTTAAAAAAAAAAAGACCTAGGCTATAATTTAATGATACTAATTCAATTCTAATTACGTTGTAGAATTAGTCAAACACATACAAGAAACACATCGGCTGTGACGGGTAATCTTTCGAAGCAAATCGCTGTTGGCGTCGTATTTTAAAGAAAATTTGCAGTTGGAAGTACATTCCTTCAAAACTATGAAGCCAAAAGTAGTTAGTTAGCTTTGAATTTTCTAGGTACTGTTCTGCCCGTCATCTGCATAGTGCCCCATTTGTGTGTTTTATAAAGGCAATAATTTGCCGTAGTGAATTTATTCTAAGCAATCTTCAGGCGTCTTGAAGGCAAAATTAGGCACAGTATACATTTGAATTAATTTTTACTACAACACGGCGTGATCTGAAACTCACCGTAGTGCGTTCTAGTTGGCATTGGCTGAAAGCGTAAGTCTCTCCAACCAAGACATTCCTAAACCTGTCCAATGTCTTTTTGATATTTGTTAATGTGGCGCATGATTGAAGACACTGCCCCTTCTTCATAGTAAAACTCATGCATCGAACTGACAAGCATGTATCCTGCTAGCAACATTAGGGCAACATAGCAAGATTTTTACCCTCGTTGAATGATGTTTATAAAACGTCAGTGAGGAAGTTAAATCGAACTTAAAGATGGGCTGCCACATTTGCAGCATCTAGCGTCAGCGAGCGCTATAGGGAACGCACAAAGAAATATCTTTTAACGCAGCAAACAAGCCATGCACGTGCCTTCTGAATTATTTGGTCAAAATTTGGTACGTCCTCGTGCATCTGGAAGCAAGCCGTAAAGATTAACGATATTAATCCCACTCGATGGTGCCACGGTACAATATAAATAAAATGCCCTGGCACCATATACTGACAGTAACATCGTTAATATTTACAGCTTGCTCCCAAGTCCACGAAGATGCCCCAAATTTTTACTCAATAATGAAGAAGGCACGTGGTTTGTTTGTTGTGCTAAAAGGTAGTGCTTTGTGCATTCCTTTGCTTGCTGCGCGCATGCGCTAAAGAGAATTCAATAGGGATAGATACTGCAGATTTTCATTTGGTGGCTACCCGTCTTTAAATAGTCCGTATACTTTTACACGATGCTTTTAAAACATAAGGGTGGCGTATGGCACACGTTTGGGGCCATTGTGTCCACGCTGTTTAAGATAACAAGGGTTCAAGGGTTCAAGGGTTCAAAGGTTCTCTAATAAGACAGCCCTCCTTAAATTATAATACCTTTTAAAAGGGATTAAAGCATACATTTTAAAATTGTGATGGGTTTAAGGAAAAACTGTTGAAATTCAGAAGCAATTGTCAATAATTCACAAAATTCGACACTTAAAAACTAACACTCGACGACGTCCATTAGTGGTTCAAAACATCCACTTGTGATCTGGTTCAATTTGGGACGTCCAGAAGGCGTTTGATCGAGATCCGGAATGCGAATCCGTTTATGGTCAGAAGAAGCCGTCCTTCTGACGTCCAGTATTAGACCAGCATGACTTACTTTGTGTATGTACAACGCGGTAAATCAAAATAAAAAATTCAAACCGGTGAATAACTGATTGTAGTGGTAATTAAGACACGAACGTCCAAGTGTTGCCCCAGAACTTAATTTTAAACTAGCGGAAGCCCGTGCTACGCACGGGTGGTGTTTGATACACCGTTAAAAACACTGGGACGATTTCTTTCCTCATGTGTGTATCCCGTCTATGTGTTTTTGCGTACCCTGGCTAGCAAACGTTGTTTTTCGTTTGCTTCCTTTCCCTCATTCAGCGTATCCCTTGTTCCGGAGTCCATACACTTACATTACATATGATTCTTTGCTGCAAAAATGGTTGGAATACGCGTTTGTACATGTGAAATAAATAAATACGCCTTTGTGCATGTGAAATAATAAATACGCTTGTTTAATAAATATGATTAAACAAACGAAGCTTCAACAATCAGCAAGAGGGCGAGCGGGCTCATTCTTCCCACGGTAGCAAAGAAAAAGGGCGAGCGACCAACAATGAAAACGGATATGTGCTCTATCAATTACTTACGGCCGTCTTGTGGCGGCCGTCTTGTGGCCGTCTCGTTGCCGTCCATCCTACGCGACAACTCGATTTTATTAATAAAGATTCTGTATCTGAATTCTAAAAATAATCCGTTCATGTCTAGTAATCAATTTCAATTCATTATTTATAATCTCGTAGGCTTTTTATTTCAACACATGTTTTAATAGCCAATTAAGGAAGCAGTAAACACTATCCCTCCATCTATACACACTTGGATACTTGGAAATTGAGTAACCTTAAGGCATATTCCGAGTTGACGAATGGTATAGGTACGGCTGGCAACTTTGTACTCTCTGGATATTAGGAAAATGTAACAACTTCGTTTATCTTTATAAGTAAGTGTGACCAATGATGGAGCGACTACCAAAATTATCGTTCTTCTTTGAGTGTGACGTTAGTACTTTAAGTATAAGCTGCATGTTGATTTTCGATTTTCTATGCTAAGTATAGGATATCCACCCAAAACTAAAACTGGTAGAAAAACCCACCAAGTTTCCAAAAACGACTGGCCTTTAAAGGTAGTGATATCATTCAACCAAGGAAAGGCCGCCAAGGTTAATCCTATATATTATTTAATCGCACCGACTAAAAGTTCGAAAGTTAAATGAAAACTTGAAGATTGCTACTCGCTGTAGCAATCTTCAAGTTTTCATTTAACGTGCAAAGTATTATTGGGTGCGATTAACTTGGCTAATAGGATTGACCTTGGCGGCCTTTCCTTGGTTGAATGATATCCCTACCTTCAAAGGCCGATCGTTTTTGGAAACTTGGTGGGTTTTTCTACCAGTTTTGGTTTTGGGTGGATATCACAACTTTCATAGGACTGTGAACGTACACAAGGGTACACCGTGTTATCTTCATCTGTAGCTTTTTTCTAGAGGAATTTTATTTCTATAAATTTTCACATTTCTAATTTTCAAATTTACCATTGACAATTAGCCGTTAGATTAGCCAAATTGCCACGGCTTAATTTATTGTATGGCCACTCTTCACTTGCTTAAGTTGCTTCAATCCCATTTTGGGACACACTGGCTAATAATCGCTGATTTCGTTCGCTTCGCTCACTCAATCAGCGCATCCCCTTCAGTTGTTTTGTTTATCCCTGCACCTTCCCCTTAACTTTTCAAGATTCCATTGACATTTAGTCATACAGAAATCCTCCGAAGGTCGCTGTCCGAAGGTCGCTGTCTAAAACAGCAGAACGCGAATCATTTTATTTTTGGGTTATTAACAAAAACCCGTTAGCTCGTGGATGCTCGTATTGTTGCGTACCAATCATCTAACGTGCATCCTTTTATTCTTACGCAATCCACGGCAACGTTAATGTTTCCTTATTTTCTCCTTCGTTACAGTTCAGTTTTTAGTTCGTGCAGGCTTTTACAATAAATCTAAATATCAGTGTTGATTGTTCAAGACATTGTTGCTTGAAATCTTTGGTTGCAACTTGGAAAAGAAACGAAATTTAAATTCGCTGGTGGCGAATTTCAAAACCCTCCCACGCATTTGTCCTGACCCCTACAACTCTCAAACCAACAAAGGACCATGCTCAGATCACCATGCATCCGTGTACCAAAATTCAGCTACGTAGGCCTTCTCAGTTTTGCGCTAGCCGTGAGCAAAAAGTCTATGGGATTTAACATGGGAAAAATCTTATTAGCTAGCTAAATAACATAAAAACAACGTTATTGACGCATCTTTTTCTCTATTATTGGTGGATACTCATCCTTTAAATTTTAATTTTTCTTAATCTCTGACCCTTTCCCTTACATTTTCCACAATTTGAAACATTTCTGTCGCATTGGGATTTATCCTCAACATGCCAAAATATGCTTTTAGTTGCTTACGGTTAACAGACACATGTCTGCTAATGAGCCGCCTTTTTATCATTAACAATCAATTTTTTAACAATCGGATGTCTACAATGGGATGAGCTACTGTTACTTGGTTTTCCGAGTGCTGAGAGCTAACAATGTCGAAACGCACAGCGTCGAGACATTGTTTGGATCTCAGGAAGAGGAAAGCGGGTGATATCTTATTTATTACCCGGTTTTTACCTCAGTCCGACCAGTATTGTTGGCTGCGTTTGGTTCTGCTTGGTAAATGTGTGTGCTCACGCTCGGTGATTATTGCAAACGGAGCCGTATTTCTTGTTCCTTTTTTGTTATTACAAAACAAGTTATGGAGTTTGAGGATCTATTTGACTTATCGAGTAACCATGATGAAGACAATACAAACAATATTGGCTCATCAGGTGAAGCAGTAGAAGATGCTGCTAACAAAGACGATGGTAGTAATAAAGAACAGTTAAGACATGCTAATTTAATGAAGGTTGCAACGTTATTTTCAATTTTAAGTAGCCTATAAAATGATTTAATTAGCAAACTAGCATTTTTAAAGTCTTAAAACGCGTAATGCACTCCTTAATTTACTGTGGTTCGTGACATTTAAATACAAAATACTTGCTTAATAATTTTATTATTTTTATTTTGTTTTGTGCCATTAATACCACATCAATTGCCAGTGAATAATTTAAGAATTCGTTAATTTGCTATGGTTGCTGACACTTAAATAAAAAAAAAATTTTCTTACGTTTTAAAAAAATTTATGTTTTGCCGGTCTATAATAATCATGAATGCATCCGCCATTTTAGTGCTGAGAGCCAATCCGCCATTTCGATGCAAGAGATCGGCTGTCAGCACTGCAATGGCGGATATATTGCAGTGTGCGTTTTTGTTTCAATGTTGCGCTCCTGCATCGTTATATTGTTAAAAGAGGACTGAGAAGCAAAAACAGGGTAATAAGAGAAAACAAATCTTTGTTATAAAGAAATAAATTTTGTGCTGATGTCAAAAACGCGCCAGACCAGTCCCAAAACTGGTCTGAAGTTGACGTTAGCGTGACATCGTGTGGATTTGCTGATCCATATCATGGTCTGACTTAAACCGTTCTTTTTTGGGTCCAATTGGAGCTAATTTGGACTTGACGTTCCGGACGTTCAAGGGGCGTCTTGTGGTCGTCGAGTGCTGTTAGGGATACTAGTCTCTTTCCTCCAGGGTTAGTAAATTTTCCGACTTTTTTTGAATGTTTACCCAATCCCTTGTTTACCAGGGGAAAATGAGGGATTGAGTAAACATTCAAAAAATTCGAAAGACTTAGTTTTTATTTTACTTTGGTTCCGTCCTCTTTTTAGTCTTCTGTACAGCCGTACTGGCTGAGAAGACTTTGTCCGTCCGTCCATCGCTTTTTTTCAACTTCGCAACGGTACCAAAAATTGACGACCACTGTTTACAACGTTCGATTCAGTGTCAAAAGTTAGTTAAGTAACATGGCAAATTAAAACATCGTTGCCTCCTTATAACTAATAGACTTCTTCGACGTAACTAAATTAAATAATAACATTTCATCGTCGAATTAAAATCCTAAAGATTTGTGTTAACGCAGCCGTAAAAACAAAAACATTTTAGCTTCGTTTAAAAGAGTCTTGTTGCATTGTTGCATGAATGAATAGGCTTACGATCGAACCAAATTCTCCATTAGGTCTATCTGCTACTTACGAAACTAAAACTGCCGTTAAAAAAATTAAGCCTAAAAAATGACAATTGGATCTAAAATCACGTTACCATGGCAACGTCAATAGTTGTTACGAGTCGCTGTTGCAGCTTTTCTCCTGTCCCTTCCCTACCACCACTGATCTATAGGCTACGTTGCGCATTACGTTGTAACACTGTAATTGTGGGCGCGGACGCATACGTGTTGCAAAAATGAATAGGCTTACTGTCTTACAATCTAAATTTGCTACTTACGTTAGTTGCTACTTACGAAATTAAAGTTGTAAATTAGGCCTAAACGCTGTCAATTATGCCTAAAACGTAAAATTAGCTTAAAAGCTAACACATTTGTAACGGGCAATTCTGATGGTTACTGTTTTTAGATTATATAATTGAGATAGCTGTTGTAGTGCATGATAGAGGTGTGCGCTTCAACATTGGAAGTGGAGGAACTGTACAGAAGAGACCAATGCGACTAGATAGTCGCTGTAGCCCCTTGTTTTTTTTTTTGGGGGGGGGGTTCGTTCTTTTTCATTTTGCTTTCGTTCTTCTTTGTATTGCGCAGAGTATAACAATTAACGAAAGGAAAATAAAAGAAAACGAAAGCAAAGGAAAAAAGACGAAACCAACATAATAAAGCTGTAATAACTTTTTTTCGGTGTTAACATATTTTTCCTTTATCACAAATCGTAGGGAGCTTAAAACGTAATGTGACCTGAATAGTGGGGTGGGGGAGGGGGGAGAGGAATAGCGATACAGACACGCACGCACACCTTACGATTTTAACGATGTAGATTATGCTAATTTCGTTGTAGACGTTTGTGTATTAGTTTTCACATGCAAACGTCGGGGCGATCTAGGGAGAACGGCACCTCGTTCCCGGGGCAAAACGTCTGTACAACAATTCCTTGGTTTGGAGGGGATACATTGGAGAAAGAGTGGATATCATACATTTGGGGAGGAATGCAAATGCCAAGTGTGCCACCCCTTTCATTGTGAAAAAATTAAATTTCCAAGGGTACATTTAACATCACAGCATGATCTTCAGTTCTAATTTGTCTTTGGCAGATCAGAGTTTGGTAGGTTTGTGTGAGAACCGTACCTTGTTTTTCTCACATCCTTTCTCAGCATTAGGCCTATATAGCACCCTCAACTTTTAAGATCATCTTTTATTTATT
>JAHWFP010128158.1:8477-20349 GCA_023313725.1 Lithobius niger | reverse complement strand
CATTTTTGCAACACGGTGCGCCTTCGGGCACACAGTTACAGTGTTAACAACGTAACGCGCAACGTAGCCTATATAGATCAGTGGTAGTAGGGAAGTAGCAAGAGAGACGCTGTTGATGAACCCAACAGCGACTCGTAGCAACTTGACGTTGCCGTGGTAACATGATTTTAGGCCTAATTTTCATTTTTTAGGCGTAAGTTTTTTTAATGCAGTTTTAATTTCGTAAGTAGCAGATAGGCCTAATGGAGAATTTGGTTCGACGGTAAGCCTATTCATTCATGCAACAACGCGACGAGACTATTTTAAACGAGGCTAAAATCCATTTGTTTTTATTATTTGTGTGTTATCTTAGGATTTCAGTTCGACGATTAAATGTTATTATTTAATTTAGTTACGTCGAAGAAGTCTGTTAGCTATAAGGAAGTAACGATATTTTAATTTGCCATGTTATTTAACTAACTGCTCACTCTGAATCTAACGTTGTAAACCGTGGTCATCTCTATCTGGTACCGTTGCGAAGTTGAAAAAGGCGACGGACGGACGGACAAAGTCGTTGCAATAGTCTTCTCAGCCGGTATATACGACTGTATAGAAGACTAAAAGCAAAATGGACACAGCAACTCCGTACCCCTGCCCTCCATTGCTGATCAAATGAAGTCATCAAGAGTTTGTAACTTTTTCACATGACAATAATGATGCACATACATACCTTTATGCAACATTCCAAATATTTCAGGGATTTCAAGTCTGCTAGTGTCAACCGACGTCCATCGTCTCCTAAAACTGAATCAATTTCTTCTTGGACTTTTCTCTGAATTTCTGGGTGCGTCCCCAGAAGGAATAAAGTTGAAGTCAATCCGGAGGCTGTCGTATCGTGGCCCTGGAAAAAAAAAAAAACCCAAAAAAAAAAAAAAAAAAAAAAAAACAATAATAAACAAGGCCGTGAAAATAAATACGTTTGGTTCTCGATCACCATAAGCATAAAACAGTCATTTAAAACGGATAAAAACCACCAATTTCTTCCCTCAAAAGAGGCAGAAATGGCAGCCGAAAAGCAACGACCCACCTGCTCTGGTGGGATGCCACGTCGCAAGGCAAGGTGTATGCAAATCGGGGTCACGTGTTTCAAAGGTGCGATGCATTCGTTATGTGGGTTTTACAATATGCCTGGCAAAAGAGTCGAGTTTAAGTGTTTTAATTCCAAATGTAACCAGGTCACCAGGCTTTTTACTTAATTTTGTATTTAATTGGAAGTAACTCAAATCTGTTTTAAACTGCCAAAAAACACATGGGATTTTAATTCAACGAAGCTGTAAGCGGTAACTTGAACATAGCGCACAATTGTATGCCGAGTAAGGCTAAATAATATTTGTCTCCAGGGAACTAAATCAATTTCCTTGCATAGTGATTTTTCGTTTGCGGCCTATATATTTACTTATAGATTCCTCACTCTAAAACAAAATTTTTACCTGTTATGGACATCCAAGTTTTAAATTCAAACATTTTTTTGTAGCGTTTGTTTAGGGTGAAATTTTCTTTAAGAGTGTTTGCTTGTTTTGTTTGTTCCTTCGAAGCACTGAAAAGGAACAACATCTATGTTCTGCATTTCATAGAGCTAACTTTCTGACCAACGTTAGTGCTTCATACAGTCCTTAACCATTTCAAAACACGGGTCTAGGACATACAGTCTATGGTTTCTCACCCTTAACCCTTAATTTGATTTCGTATCCTGTGGGATACATACAACAGATATGGAAAAAACTAAGTCTCAATGACAGCTTTGTGAAGGGTCCCTGGGACCCGGTGCAAAGCAAGCGAGAACGGCCCAGTGGTAGCGTCCTCTTCACTGACCAGCATAACGACAGATGGACCTAAAGTGGGACTTTAAAACTAAACACATGAGAAGTCATTGTGCCAAATTAAGGGTGAAATTCAACTGGCATTTCAATTCATTTTATGACATGACTGAGTGACTTATTTACTTTTTCAATGCGGGCTTCGGGAAGCCAGTTGAATTGTTTCCGCGATTGTTGCCACGATACAGATACCATCCAGAATCAACTACTCATCGAGATGACGCATGCTAAATCCAGAAATAAACTAATGTGTCGCCATCAAATAATAATCAGGGGACAAACCTTCGGAGGAACCTAAACATAAGTATCCGTTTCTAATATTCCGTTTTTTCGAAAACAAAAATCGGTGGACACTGGACAGTGGACACATGTAAAATGGAAGCGAAAAAAGCCAACAAATTAACTGAGCAAAAAAAAACAGTAGAGCTCGTATCCCCATACTCACAGCCCTGAAGGTACACGAATAAAAACGGATTATAGTTCACTCGAACGCAACGAACTATAATTTGAACTCCAATTCGCAAAACGTAAACCCACAAACACACACAAAATAGACGCCATAAAAAGCAAAACGCTACAAAATTGAAAGATAAAAATGCATACACAAAATGAACATAAATTATAGTTCGTTGCGTTCGAGTGAACTCTAATCCGTTTTTATTCGTGTACCTTCAGGGCTGTGAGTATGGGGATACGAGCTCTAATGTTTTTTTTTCTAAACGGCAAAGCAGTTTTTTGCTCAGTTATTTCATTAGTGTTTAAACAATCCTTCGTGTTCGGAACCAATATTTAAATTTTAACAACGTGCATACGAAAACCACTAAAACTACTTTTAAAAGTAAAATGTCTCTCTTTTTTTTTTATTCAAAGAGTAATTGAAAATGACTTGAGATGTGAAAAAGTTTGAATTGGTTTGTGAACGTTTCTTGATCAATATCTGTAAAAATTTCCTGACGGGACTTTGTACACTTGGGTGTCTTGACAAAGGTTTCCTGACGAAGATTTACTTTAAGTATCTTGCCAATTCTCTTAAGTTTTCTTGGTTAAGCTGTTATCTCGTCTTTATGTTGAACATTTATTCTGGGTTTCTTGTCGAAGAATTACTTATGGGGGAGTAAATATGAACATCGAAGCCCGCTGACAGTCATCTGAATACTCTTTATTTCTGTAAGATTTAAACCCCAGATGTTACAAGAATATCGGTAAATAAGTTATGGTGATTAAGGAAGAGGCGTGTGAAGGGGGTGGTGGCAAATATAACTCCACTAAGTATTTTAAAACATGCCCCCAATCTGGAGTCATTTTTGTGCATGCTGAAAGGGGCAAAAAAAAAGGGGATTTGAAAGGGGGCGTAAGATGTGTAACTCTCCCCCCTCCCTCCAGAAAAAAATATTTATTTACACCACTGGTTGGCTCTACTACATGTTTTAAAATTATTATTAACATTTACTGGCAATTTATTTTCTTTAGATTATTTTACTCGTAATTAACAGAGTTCTATTACAAGTGTTTTTTTTTTTAAACAACGGAAAGATTAGAAATCCCAGTACCTCAAACATGAATGTGTCTACCTCCTCCCGAATATCTTGGTCACTCAAAACTCTTCCTTCTTCGGAGGCTTCGAAAAGAAGATCCAGGAACGCTAGACGAATCTTTTTACCTATGACGTCATCATTTTCAACTGTCGGACGGTGTTCTGTCGTCTTAACTTCTTGGCGACGTTCACGAATAACCTAACAGTCATAAAAAAAAAAGAAGTTTGAATGAATGAATGATTTATTGCTTGAAGAGAATAGCAAATGGCGTGAGAACAACAACTGGTTGCGACTGACACTCAACCGGGATTAAAAGAAAATTCACAGATTAAAGAACTCTCCCCACTTACAGATACGACACTGGCGCGCTAAGTGGTACCTCGTTTTCTTTTCTGCTGAGTCATACTTCGCACTTGATTCGCCAGCAGGCGCAGCGATCGCCCGCGAGGACGCCGTATAATTAGAACGACTGTCGCAGAAAATAGGCACGCATGCGCTGTGCCTTGCTCGGGTTCTCTGGTACCCCTCACAGACCTTGCTTATTGTGTTAAATTTAGATTTCCCATTTAAAACTAATATGTATAGTGTCCGCGGCCCATCTTGAGTTCGCCCCAGAATGAACACAAGTAATCGATTGTTACGTGTTTGGTCGCAAAGTCCCTTGTTGACATCCAAAGTAGTTACAAAAAACAATGGCGGCCGTCGGTTAAAGCAAAGTCGCCCACTCCAAGAAGACGTAGCCGATCACAAAATAAGTGCAGGACTCAAGATACTGCGCGCACACTATAGGTCATGGTACTCAAAGGTTAATTAATATATAAAAGAAACTGTCAAAGGACATCTGCAAAGCGACGGCATCTGGCAAAAAATGCCCCTCGGAAAAACGCCCCCAAGGGAAAAAAAAAGCCCCCAGGAAAAAAGGCTTCTAGAAAAGAGATCATGAATAAGTTCAGTAAAATTACGTAAATTTTCGAAAGTTAAGAACTCGTAATCAATCCAGAATTTAAGACAAACCACACAAAGGAATGACGATTTGTGTCTGCTGATTCCCCTGTCTTTTTGTTAGCTGGAAATGGCAGCGTTAGAAATCGGATTCAGTACATTAGGATTCCTTGCTGTTGAAGCGTCGTGCGAGTAATTTGAACTTGGCTCTCGTCGCCCTTTAAAATTTGAAAAATGTGCGTTAATTTTACAGAAACTTCACCCTAGGAAGAAAGCTGGCAATTGAGATTCTTTAATGAACGCCCTATTTTATTGTTATTTGCACTTTTCGTATACTCTTTCTGTTACCACTCGAGTTAAAATTATCGGATATACACAATACATAACACATTCTATACAAAAATAAATGAAAACTCGTACGTAATCGTACAATATTTACGTGCTACTCTGTACTTGATTCAATTAAAAAAAATAGACCCAAAAGCTGCAAAAAATGAAAAGAAAAATCAGAAATATGCCATAAAGCATGACATAAGATGTGGAGAAGAACAGGTTCGTTGGTTTGAATCCGAGTCATGCAAACCGAAAGGAACTTAAATGCATAAACATGACTCATTCTACAGTACATTTTTTTCTGCCCGTTTTCGCTGTTCGTCGTTTCTCAATGTCAATTAAAAAATTAAATTAAGGAAATAAATATAAAAAAAAGGAATTTAAAAAGGAACTAAAAGTATTAAAATCCCAAACAAAAATTTCCAATAAGATGTTTTCAGGGGTTGGGTGGGGGGCGGGCATATTCTCCCGAAGTGTTTTGCTAAAAATTAATTAAGTGGTTCTCGGGAGCGGCACTAAAAAAACTGACGCGAGTGGACGGTTTTTTTCTTTTTTTTTTCATGGTTTTTTTTTTAGATGCATTTTGTTGTGTACTACAATACGTATGTTTTAATGCCAGGATCAGCATGCAAATGTCGCACATTTGATAAAACTCAGTCTTTATATCCAAGTTTTTGGTTTAGTATGCCTTTGAACGGCTCTAAGATTCGTTATAAGGCGCTCATGCGAATGGAATAAAGAGCTGATGCATGTGGTCATCGGTTCCAGGAAGTATTTGGTGAAAGGGCTGACGCGTGGTCGGAATTTGTTTTTAGACAATGTGATAAAAAAAATGTCTCATGCGCCAAGAAAAAAAAACCATGTGTGCGCTCCTGAGAACCACTTAATTAATGTTTTTTTCTTTCTGGTTCATTTTGTTGGACCATTATTTCCTAGAACCTTTACGACAGTATTGTATGTAATTGGTAGTCATACCTTATCCGTGAAAGAGTGAAGGATTTGTAGGCAATCCTCGTGATCTTTGCCAACTTGACTAAGGGAAAACAAGAAATCTGGCCACAACCAGGGATTCATCAGACGAGTGTGAATTATTCCTGTCATTCTGAAAAAGAAAAAAAACCACATGGTACAGGAGTATGGTTTGATAGCTCCACAAAGAAATAGCAAAGATTCCCCAATGCTAATGGCAGATGTTCCACAAAGAAACAGTTATTTAGCACTGCTAACAGTATGGGTGCAGAAAGAATAAAACCTTGTCTTACTTGTTCACTGCTGTCATGTACGGGTTATCTAATTCTTCTTGGGCATTTACATTTCGACCCATAGCCGATTCTGGAAGAAAATAATATATGGTTAAAAATAAGTTTGTACTTGATTCAAGATGCATAAGTTTTTAGTCAGATATTCCTAACATCGGGAGAGTCGGTTCACTGCAAAAAATAAGCATCTTAAACTAATATGTGATGGCATCTTACAACTTTTTCATTGTTGGATCATTGTTGCATCAGTGGATTTATATCATGAAGACACACTGCTACAACAATGAAACTGTTGTCTTACCAATATTAGAAAACTAGCAGTCGTACCCGGCTTCGCCCGAGGTTTTGTTTTGTCCGTGGTTGTTTCCCTGTTTTCGCTGAGTGTTACCTGAACATACAGTGCTGTATGTAGTCCTGTAATACTGTCTCTTTCCTCCAATCCTCTCTCTCCCATCTCCGCGGTCCTTTTTCTCCCATCCTCTCCCTCCCTTCTCCATTCCCCTCCTATACACCTACCCGTCCCTCTCCTTCCCTACCTCCCTTTTGCCACACGTAGTTGAATTCGGATGGGTAGTTGAATTAAATAGTGCCCTTCCTCCTCTTGCGAGATTTGTGCAAATAAAATTGCTAAGGTCTTCACCCTAAACGACCCAAAATAAGTAACTTTTACGTCAGTTAATATTCAATCATATGCTTAATGGTAACCGACGTACTGCCGCCCCTCCCCCTCCCAATGTCTTTATTTTATGCCTCTGTTCGTCTTTACAACAATGTGCCAATTTCAACCTCAAAGGGTTTCAAAGGGTTTAACGAGAGTTGACCACTACTGGTCATTTCAACTTCTTTTACAATGCAACAATGTACCAGTTTCAACTTCCAGCCAAAGAATTGACACACACGCCCGTTTTCTTTGTTGAGGTGTTCCTTTCGGAGGTGGTTGCTTCGAATCTGCTATGAGACTTTGGTTTACAATGTAAGATAAAAACGAACTCGTTTGATGTTTAAGGTAAAGTTTATCTGATCCGAAGTCAAAACAGCAAAGGAACACAAGTAAACTTTCCTGAAAGGTTTTATATACCGCAGTGTTCCTGCGCAGTTTAGTCCACGTGAAACCTTACTGCTGTATTCACATGTTTTCACAGTTTTCACTTTAGAACACGATAGATTAGATTGGTTCATTCTACTTGGCTGAACGATATCGCTGAAATATCGTAAAAACCATAGTCTTAATGCACTTAGTATAGACCTACAGATTAAGTAATTCAGGGTTCGTGCGACTCCTTGAAAACCTTGAAATGTCGTTGAAAATAAAAATATAAAATACCAGTCCTGAAGTGTTGAATACGAAATCTTGAAAAATGGTGTATGTTTTGTGAACGGAAAGGAGACGACTTGACTAGAATAATGCTGAAAAATTTAGCCCTGAAAGTAGGCGAGCGTGTAGCACTATATTAATCTTACAATAATTTTAGTGGGATATGCTTTTAATTTTATTTACGTGTCTAATGGTTGAATACAGCAGTAAGGTTTCACGTGGACTAAACAGCGCAGGAACACTGTGGCATACGAAACCTTGCAGGAAAGTTTATTTGTGTTCCTTCGCTGTTTTGGCTTCGGATCAATTAAACCTTACCTTAAATATCAAACGAGTTCGTTTTTGTTTTTCAATTCGTGATACTTTGACATACCAAGTTGGTTTTCTGCATACTTGTTACAAATGCACTGAATTTCGCTAGCTTCGCTCGCTCATTCAATGCAAGTATTTCTTTTGGAAGTTGGTTTGTCCGCAGCTCTCTTTCAGCGGCTTTGTCTTTTATTTGTAATATAGGACGGCAAGCCAAATGCGCAGCGGAGATTTTAGCTTTAACACGGGACAGTTACGTGAAACCATTATATAAAAAAAAAAAAACAATCTTTATTAATAAAATCGAGTTGTCGCGTAGGATGGACGGCAACGAGACGGCCGCCACAAGACGGCCTCAAGTAATTGATAGAGCACATATCCTTTTTCATTGTCGGTCGCTCGCCCTTTTTCTTTGCTACCGTGGCAAGAATGAGCCCGCTCGCCCTCTTGCTGATTGTTGAAGCTTCGTTTGTTTAATCCTCCCTTACAATGTCTCCAATGCCTATTTATTTATTTCCGGTGTACAAAGGCGTATTTATTATTTCACATGCATAAAGGCGTAATTATTTATTTCACATGTACAAACGCGTATTCCAACCATTTTTTCATCATATGTAATGTAAGTGTATGGACTCCGGAACAAGGGATACGCTGAATGAGGGAGTGAAGCAAACGAAAAACACCCTTTTCTAGCCAGGGTACGCAAAAACACATAGACGGGATACACGCATTCCGTAACAAACACATGAGAAAGGAAATCGTCCCAGTGTTTTTAACAGTGCATCAAACACCACCCGTGCGTAGCACGGGCTTCCGTTGGTTCGTAATAAGGATAATGCTTGCCCTTCACATTTCCTGAAAGTGCGGGTGAATTGCCGGCTCACTAACATTGCTAACATTTGTTTCACCTTCAAGCCCTAACCAGACTGGCTGCTCGCGGCTGCACGCCGACGTGGTATGGTGTACAAAAGACTTCAATATTGGTCCTTAACGCAACACCAACCACACGATTGCTGCAATGTTGACCTTGTAGGCACGTAGTTACGCATAGCTTCGCACGAAATTTTCTTCTGTCTGGAGAGGCCTTTAGTCTATGCCTAGCGTCTGGCGTTTGCTGATTGGCATTGCTGCGTAAAAACATTGTTTAAAACAATGTATAACAGTGCAACGGATTGTTCGGGGCACCGTATTTCTTCCTAGATCTTCTTAGATCTCTTCCTAGTTCTTCCTGTGGCTAAACCTAGCGTGCTTAATAGGTTCTTCCACGTATAAAACTCTTCTAAAAGCATCAAACCTTTGACAACATTGACCGTGTTATTTATGTGCAAGGTACACTGGGTTAGCCGTCATCTGTGGCAAATGGTCAGCTGTGGACCTAGCGTGTTTAATAGGTGATTCCTCCATTTTCAAACTCTCCTAAACCCATCCAATCCTTGACAACATTGGCTGCATTATTTATCTGATAGGTACATATATTGGGTTAGCCGACGTCTGCGATAAATGATCAGCTATGGAACTAGCATATTTGCTGGAGGATCCCCGGCTTTCAAACTCTTCTAAACCCATCCAACCCTTGACATTGACTGCATTATTTATCTGCAAAGTACACTGGATTAGCCGTCGTCTGCGGTAAATGACCAGCAATGGACCTAGCGTGTTCAATAGGTAGTATCTTCATTTTCAATGTCTCCTAAATCCATCCACACTCCTTGATAATTGGCTGCATAATTTATCGCATGGTACAGAGGTGTAGCCATGACCAGGTACGAACCTATAGCGTGTTTAATAGGTGGGTCCTCCACTTTCAAACTATCCTAAACCCATCAAATCTTTGATAACATTGATCGCATTATTTGCATTATTTATCTGTAAGGTACACTGGTTTAGCCATGACCAGCTATGGACCTAGCGTGTTTAATAGGTGGTTCCTCCACTTCCAAATTCTCCTAACCCCATCAAATCCTTGATAACATTGATTGTACCATTTGCATTATTTATCTGCAAGGAAGACTGGTTTAGCCATGACCAGCTATATGGGCCTAGCGTGTTTAATAGATGGTTCCTCCACTTTCAAACTATCCTAAACCCACCAAGTCTTTGGTAACATTGATCGCATTATTTATCTGCAAGGTACACTGGATTAACCGTCATCTACGGCAAATGATCAGTACGGACATGGCAGTGTTAGTGCATTTTGGAAACCTAAATGCTATTCTCAGAATCCAGCACAACAACTGTAGTCTTGTGTGAAAGAATTGCACACCCCATATGCTTATCACATGCTTATCACATGCTTATCACATGCTTACCACAGATAACATCCAACGTACATCGGGATATGAAGGGACTCAAATCAAATGAAGATTTTCCAACTTTGTCAGCCAGTTTTTGTATGAGGATCTCACTCTGTTCGTTGTAAACCCCCATGAAATCTTCTAAGATCCGGAAGTGAAAAGCTGGCGTCAGTAACTTCCGGCGAGAGTGCCACTTGCTGCCAGTGCTGAAATTGAAAGAAAATATTTTTATTCCATCAACTTTCTACAAGGGTTTTGAGGGCTGGGGGCCTGAGTAATATCTCTGTTAAGTGTTCTTCACATGCTAACGGCCTACAGCACCAGTGCGTTGTTCAGTAGGGTAGTCATGCAAGAGCACACAGGAGATCTTCGACTACGACAATAAGAAAACGCCAAGAACTGTAACCACGACAACGACAATACGCGGAACGGCTCTTCGACACTTATTCTCGACAGGAGCAGGCTCATGCGGTACTTTATACAAATTCATTTTTGGTTTCAGAACCGCTTCAGCGTCCATAATGTTGTGCTAGCTGCCACCCACCAATGCACCATTTACTCTCTAGCATTTGCTTTACCTTATCTCTCTTTTTTTTTAAACAGCCGTAATCAGCTGCAGTGCCTGTTATAATTCGGGAAATTGAACGTGATTCGGCTTAGATGAAAAATGAAGATATATATTTTCCAATGAGGGTAATTAAAACGATTATTAGGAGCTAAGCTGCGATAATTTTTTGGCAGTGTAGCGTTGTTTATTTTGGGTTATTTTTACCACAAGTTCCATCTTTAAATTGCCGTAGCTTAGTTTCTAATTAATATAAATAGTTTTAATTACACTTGTTGGAAAATACACATCTTCATCTTTCATCTAAGCCTAATCACTTCCATTTATCCGAATTAGAACGGGTACTGCAGCTGTTTAAAGTCAGGAATTATAACACACTTTATGCACTGTTGTATGCAGGATGCGTATAAACGCGTAAAATAACTTAAATAACGAATTTCGGCAAGAAGGATTAATCTTTTTTGAAGGAAATTTTATTGTAAACACAATTGGTAACCGGTTAATTTTCAATCGGATGAACGGTTTAGACACTAGAAGCAAAAAAAAACCTTTTCGGTCTCCATTTTTGGACGCCATCTTGAATTCTCCAAGGCTACCAAGGTGGCACCATTCTGAATTGGATTGCACACACCGTGCATCTACACAATCAGCAATGAACAGTTGTGCAGACCATTCTTTTGGGTTTTCGTGTCAGCTGCCGGACTAACACGCCACAGTTTTTTGCCGTGGCGCGCCGATCACATGACTGGGTTGGTCCACTCAGACGGCCATTGATCCGCTATTCTCATTCGTCAGTGGCTGATTCATGATGACGTCACGGCAGACAGCCGTGGCTCGTGGTTTAGAGTTCCTTTAGATTGCAGCTAGCTCTGCCAACTAGATGCTAAGCTGAACTCGGCCAAATGGCAGCTAGTAATATTTTTAAAGTAGATCACATTTTGGTCTTTGGGAAAACAACCCTTAAAGTCTTTAAATCAAGTTTTAAAATTAAGCTAGCAAGATTAGTACTTATTTCGCCACACTAATGACATTAGCTCCTGCTTATGCATAAATGAACATTATTTGGCAGTGGGGTGTATTGTACTGGGGCAGTGTACATTAGTGCAGTGTAGTGGTCATCGTTTTCCAACATAAGAATAGCATAGAATAGCAGCATGATTCAAAGTGCAAACGACAATATTGCCATTAACCAGAAATAAAATCAGCGGCAGGCTACATAAATGTTTGTGTTCGTGTGGTGTTTTACTTGGAATTGAAGCTGACCGTTTACAGTTGAGAAGCAACACACTAACCTTTCAAAGTTATTAGCAAACCAATTTAGTTCGTGTGCAACGAATTTTCGACAAACATAAAACAACGGTTCACACTTGTACGTTTTCATCAGGTTGAGTTTGTTGTCTTTGAGGGTCAGATTGTTGTCTTTGAGGGCCAGATTGTTGTCTTCGAGGGTCAGATTGTTGTCTT
>JAHWFP010128154.1:0-10407 GCA_023313725.1 Lithobius niger | reverse complement strand
GGATCGTGGAAATAATGGAGGATTCACTCCGAATCGAAATTACTGAGTGCGCCACTGATAAAATCAGCTCATAATCCAAGAAATTTAAGCAATCTTACCAGCCTAACCCACAATCCGAGTGTATAACCTACCATTCTTTGTTTAGCGTTTGATGAGACCTTAAAGCACGTTCGTCAAACTCACACTTCTAGATGTATAGTACTGCTAAACAGATTTGTCTGTCGCGAGGGATGACGTAGTCAGCACGAAGCTTCTGATTGGTTCCCCGCGTCGCCCGTAGCAACCAAACGACCTCAGCCGACAGAAAATGGATAAATGAGCATTACAGGAAAGCCAACCGCACAGTACGTAAATAATTGGCATTAGTAAAGTATAGTTATGGTAAGGTTTGACCTCGATAACCTTACAGCAACAACACCTAAAATATAATCATCGATGATCTAACCACAATAAACAAAGCTAGATATTATTTTTTCTTTGTTTAAACGTAAAAATTGTTGAAGGTTGGAATTTAGTGCAATCTACCGTTGCTAAATCCTTACGTACGGGTAATACAACATCAACATTAAAAAACGTTTTTTTCTACGATTTTTAATGACCAGTGTTTTTTTTTTTTGGCAGATGCAGTGGTTTCAATTAATGGCTTTTGCAATAAATAGTTTAATGCTGCAGTAAGGTTTCTCGAGGATTAATCACTACAGCTCCAGCAAAATCGTGTTGTCTGAAACCTTACACTAAAGCGTATTTGTGTCCCAGTTTGCTTTGACTTCGGTTCGAGTTCGTTTTGATTTCTAATCATCTTTTGCAGTAGTGGCGCTAGACATTCTCCGAAATGGGAGGGCTAATGATTCCCCCGTCCAGCGAGGGGAGGAGGGGGGGGGGGGGGGGGAGGGAGATGAAAAATTAGAAAAACCTACCTTCCAAATTTCCATAATCTTTTTTTTTATAGCTGCTGTAACTACTTCTAGCCGTTTCCCGATAAAAAGCTCAGTTAACCCCCCCCAACAGGGTGGTAAGGCTTCCTCTCCCCCCCCCCCCCCCAAACCCACCCCTGCCCCACAACGTCTGGCACCATTTTTGATCTTTTATTATGGCTTCTTTTAGTGGTCTCTGAGAGTACCAGATGAGATAATGTAAAAGGTTGTATTTTAAATTGGTCAAAAATAATTTGTTGCAGAAATAGCGATTTTTCCACCATCGATTTATAACGTTAACTTTATAAAGGGCACCTCTAACAAATTTTTAGACATTTTTGTTCTTTTGGGATAGCGATTAGGAGGTCGAAGACCAACTTTTCCACACTATTACGATTTAATATTTTTAAACAGCATGACCCATTCTAGTTCAACTCAAGTTTCTCAAGTTTTTTTGTTTGAGGACTAGAAAAAAGGGGACTGGAATTTGGAGAAAGAAAGATAAGATTTTTTTAGCATATGAGGCTGTCGAATGGAAGCAGAGCATCTAGATCTTTCCTATATGCAAGTTGGAGGGGGGAGGGGAACTAAGTTACGTCTTTCTCTGCCCAGTATTAACCCGTTGCACGGCGGCGTGATTTAAAAACAAAATCTTTGAACAAGACGGGGTAAAAACCAAGTCCCAAGGCACAACGCGTGCCAAGGCACAACACCAGTCCTACCCACCAGCTCTATTCCGACTTGTGCTACCCTACAGCATCTGTTAAAGGTGCCTCTGATTTTAATTTGCTTGATTTTCGGTTTTCCCCAAAAATTTTTAACTTCAGTTCCTGGCCTTCCACTACGGACATTCTAGTTTCTTCTCATGAAAAATGTAATTTTACCTTAGACATTTTCAGCATTTTTTAAAAATATTTTACAACGCTTGAAAATGAATTTGAAGCAAATCGAGACGTCGAGCCGTTTGTTTATTGACATGTGCCATTTTCAGATTTTTTTCCTATTGTTTTTTTTTACTAGTTCGATGGTTTTTTTTTTTTTTTTTGCAGTATACAATAGTTTTAAAATATAATGGGTACAATCGCATGATATGGTCAAACCCTGCAGTTAAACTAGTTAAGTCCTTAATTTCTTCTTCTTAGTGGTTATTTTTAGTGTATGTGTGATGTATGTTTGAGTACACTCCTATATAATACTGCGTGGGTAAACTATGGCATAAGGAATAAACGGAAACAACCAGGGTGTAAGCTACTACTGACAAGACCAACTTTACTTCCTGTAAACCTGTGGTTATATAGGTACAGCTCAAATCACGTGACAGGAAGTATGGTATACAATCAATAACAATATTGCATAGCTAACCTAATAGATTGGTTATTGTAAACTGGAGGGTTAATAAAACAGGAACCCACTTTGAAGCGGCCATTGTGGTGCCACAAATAACGACACCACAGTATGAATTCGCCTTTTGGCTTAGAAGTATTACTTGGGGGATTAGCTTGGTATTTGACACAAAAATTTCATAAATCATTTGGCGAGATTTCTTTATTTAGTTAACCCCGATGGCTATGTCTCGTTTGCTAATGAAGCGAAGTAAATATTTCAAGTTTTTTTTTTTTATTTGTTTCTAAGGCATCATTACTTAAGCTTTCCGGCAGACCTTACAATTCATAAAAACCTAGGAGGAGTGTACACGGATGCTTTAGGAGGTAAGATAAATCAACGCAATTCGGAACTTTTCACAAAGCTTATCCAAGCTTAACGGTATTGGTTTTAAATCGGCGGAAGTCTGGTACAGGGGAGGTCACCGAATTTGGAACGAGTTGACTAACGTGTATAATTTACGATTCATACGGTTGTTGAATTTTTGACTACCAGTTGAAGTTTTTGCAAGGTATTCCATTTCCATTAAGATCCAAAAAGGCCTTCAGGCTCACACGGTTGGTGTATTGGTTGAATTCAAGTTAGGTTAAGTGAATTCATTCATAAATATTCATGAACCATTAATTGAAACACTTGAATTAATCAGTTCTACTTTAATAATGATTAACGTGTGATTGATTTTGCGGTTTGAGAGTCAAAATGCCCGAAACTGTTGACCAATTTTATTGATTAATTAACTTTAACTCCCCCAAATTGTGTGTAGAAGAAATCCTTGTGAGAAATCTGAAATGAATCGGGCAATTTTACTGCTCAATATTTTCTCCTTAGTCTGCCCAATTTTTTTGTTTTTTAGTTTTTATTGTCAAACATTAAGGCGCGTTTACGCAACGACTCGCTTTTGCATACTCGCAGCTAGAATTTGCTCTCGATGGCAAAGATGTCGCTGCCGTGGTAGCAACGCTACCTGGATTAGCTAAATCAGACATCGTTTGAGTAAATGGTTGCGGTCTTATACTCCGTGACATTAAGTTCAAGAATTCCTTCTGACGAAACATTTCTCATTCGCTTCTGAACTCGCATTATTGGCTGTGTTTGGTGCGAGCCGGCTGAGCTAAAACCGCCGCCATGTTGGAGTTTCGGAAGATTTCTAGCTTCTAGCTGCGTGAATGCAGAGGTTGTCATTGCATAAACCCGCCCTTATGAAAGAAATTTTGATTTAAAGCTGAAAACGTTTTCAGCAGGGCCGGGGGGGGGGGGGGGCGAAAAAATTGGGGCCAGGGAGAGATGTCCCTGCCTTACTCCGGCCCTGGGGTGGGGGATGGTATTTAAAAATTACCTGAACCGGAGATGAGCATTTTGAATATCGATTTTATTTTTTGTTTTTTAGCTGTTGGACACATGATCTCAACTGACCTTATAAACTACTTTTACTACGTGCAATGCAAGACAGTAAATGGACAAGATGAAAGTAAGTTAAAGGGTCCAGGACGATATTACAGCAGCTAAAAAGCTTTTAATTCCGGCTAAGAACGAAAAAATTATTTTCCCTGCTATGAATGTCGGTTTCTGGGCTGGAACCAGAATTCAAAGTTGAGCTAGTTCGGCAACCATTAAACATTAATCATACAAGCGTTAAGTTACTTTGCTTAAAAAGGCAACAAAAAAACAAAAAAACTGCAACAACAAACTGAAATGGTAGCTCCAATAATAAGGCTACGACTAGCTTTTTCTGCACAGTGCATATAATTTTTTAACTGGTGTTTTTTTTTTATTCATTTAATGTATTACACAGAGTATGAAGTCACACAGCCTTCCTAAATTTCACGAAACAGACTGAAATAATAAGCCAAACAGTAAAACAATTACTGTCGGAAAACAATTTTGTTGGAAAACAAAAACGAACTCGTTATGTTTACGGCAAGGTTTTACTGATCCGAAGTCAAAACTGCAAAGGAACACAAGTAAACTTTCCTGAAAGGTTTCATACTCCACAGTGTTCATCTACTGTTTAGTCCACGTGAAACCTTACTGATGCATTCAGGTATTTTTACAGTTTTGACCCTAGAACACGTTAGGTCAGATTGGTGCATTCTACTTGGCTAAATGACATCGCTGAAAAATCGTAAAAATAACAGTCTTAGTGTGCTTAGACCTACAGATTAAGTAATGCAGGGTTAGTGCGACTCCTTGAACGACTGGAAATGTTGTTAGAAATAAAAATTAAATGACACTTCTGAAATTTTGAACCTAAAATCTTGAAAAGTGGTGTGTGTACCAATCAATAGGATGAACGGAAAGGAGGAATAGGATGACTTCAATAAACGTTAGCCCCGAAAGTAGGGTGTAGCCTATATAATACACTATATTATTCTTACAATAATTCAGATTGGGTTTTAATTTTATTTACGTGCCTAATGGTTGAATACAGCTGCAAGGTTTCACGTGGACTAAACAGCATAGGAACACTGTGGTATATGACACCTTACGGGAAAGTTTATTTGTGTCCCTTTGCTGCTCTGATTTCGAATCGGTTAAACCTTACCTTAAACATCAAACGAGTTCGTTTTTGTGTCCTAATTCGTGATACTTTTACATACCAAGTTGGTTTTCTGTATACTCGTTGCAAACGCACTGAGTTTAGTAGCCGGATCTCCATGCTTTACAAACGACCAACGTTAGCAGAAATTACTGCATTACACTACACAGGGTGCATGCAAGTATTTGGACCTCTCCCGTGTGACTGCTTGCACGGTAGTGTACTGAAGGGCAATTTTCACCGCAAGTTTTGTTCGCTTGCAAATCCTGTGTTTCTCCATTCTATACTTAAAAAAAAAAAAAATTATATATGGTTATCTACAACTTCCTGATCTACACTCTTGTTCTACAACGCGTCCTTCAGAATCAGGAATACCATAACCTTGAAGACACAAAACAATGTCAACCACTCATAAGTACCCAAACGCCTCCCGAGCCACTGCGTATATACTTCCACGTAGATTCCATTTTACTCACGGAAATTATAGGAATATGGCGGAGTGGTACTATTGGCTCGGTTTATTAAAAAAAATGTTGCAAAATTAGTCTACCTGAGGTCGCTAAAAGCGCATAGCCGCTGATCAAATCCTCCGTGTTAAAGTGTCACTATCACCGATTGAAAGCAGACGAATTTTGACAACATCTAGCGCTGTGTAGTACCATCTAGCGTTTGCTTGCACCAAGCGAAGGAATGCATAACGGCATTTCTTTTAACGAAACAAACAACCCACGACATCCGTAATTATTGAGTGAAAATTTGGTTCATCCTCGTGCACCTGCGAGCAAGCTATAAAGGTTAACAATATCAATGTCGCTAGATGGCGCCACGGTATTTTCGTTCGCATTTCAATCGGTGATAGTGCCACTTCAACGCTTAGCGCATGCGTCGCACATGTCTTGGCATGTGTGGTCTCACACACAATGAGCCCATAACCGGAGTTTCACGATTGCTTGCGTCATACGCTTTAGGATTACAGAAATCTCGAAGTATATAGTACTTCGCCCGCTCAGTCGGTGTTTCATACTTATCCGTTTAGGATAAATAAAAAAGTACAGTCAAAAAAACACTATTGCAGCGCCATTTTTCGCACGATCATGCCTGGACCTGCGAAACGTGTTAACATGGAAGATTTGGTCTGCGGCTAAGCGCTTGTGAGGCAGCTTGATCCTCTCATTTATTCGTATACTATATACCGGCTCAGATCTAACACGTTGGTAAGGCCTCAAATGAGTTTCGTGAGAGAATCAGTATGTTTTATTCTCACGTCAGTTTTTAATGCTGATTGTCTGCTTCGGTAGCGCTTTTACCTTGCGATTTCTTCTTCTTTAAGTATTACTTGAGTTATTTCTAATGAGAAGCCAATAAACAAGTAGCTGTTTCTCCTTGCACCACTGACAAAGGTTGAACCACAGCCACCTACAGTAAAGGCCGGATCAGACAAATTAGGCAAGTAAAATCAACCATTGACATAGAAGGAAGCACAAGTTTGCTAGGTGCTGCCATGTCTACTCCAAGCGGCGAAATTTCAAACTAACCGACGAGGGTTCCAAATTCTGTCAACCGATGACGCCACTTGGCGAACTTGTCACGTCGGTATTTGTCGCGCCTTCTAGCGGAGCATTGTGGAAGGCAAAGCTGATCCGGCCTTTACTTTAGGTGGCTGTGGTTGAACGCCTACTAAGTCACAGCCACCTACAGTAAAGGCCGGATCAGATCAAGACAAATTAGGCACGTAAAATCAACCATTGCCATACACCAAGCGGCGTAATTTCAAACTAACCGACGGGGGTTCCAAATTCTGTCAACCGATGACGCCACTTGGCAAACTTGCCGCATATCGGTATTTGTCGCGCCTTCTAGTGGACAATTGTGGAAGGCAAAGCTGATCCGGCCTTTACTGTAGGTGGCTGTCACTAAGCTTGGCTCTTGTATAGGCTCCTGTAACCAGGATCCGCTCCAGTAGCTAGGGTTTACAGCACCCGTCCTTAGATGCGGGAAGTAGCGGGTTCAACTCTGGTCGGGGCAGTACTTTTTTTTTCTTCTCATGTTAGTGTATCTTGTAGTCTTTTGGGCCAGTCTTTAATGCAGACTGTTCTCCCGTTAACCCTTTTAATTGTAATTTATCTCTTATTTAAAAGTTTCCTCCAATTTTTACCATACCCATCCAGAATTGTACTTCTCTCCTTCTTACCTTTGCTAATACGCACAGGATTTCGCAAGGTACAACGCGGCAGGGTTTTAAACCTAATCACCCACCACCCTCCCTCCCGCCCGCAAACCCACACTTCACCATTAATCTGTATTTTATCTGTATCGAAGTAGTTTTCTGAAAGTCATTTTTTGTGTTAAAAACTATGCATCCGTGTGAAGCCGAACTTTTGAATCGATTTGTTTTTATTTTATGTTTTCCTGTTGAACACTTTCTCATATTATTTCAGTTCAGCTAATTTTAGGCTGAAAGGCAACTGATTTGTTAAAAATCCAGGTCTGAAAATACGCCCAGTAAAGACATTTCTTTACGTATAGGCCTTACTGTGAACTTCCTATATTACACTGAGAGACAATAAAATTTTGATCCCCTTAACATGTGCGCTACATTTTTTAGTACGTCGAGTTTGAAAATTACTCTACATAATGTCACAATCAGTCACGTGTTAATTTTTTCCTTAAAGGTGGGTTGCCACCAAATGCAAATGTCCAGCATGTAGCGTCATCGAGTTGTCTCTAGTGTTTGCTCGTAAAAAGAAAACAAATGCACAAAGCAATTTTTTTGTTGACACAACAAACAGGCCACGTGCCTCTTAAATTATTGAGTAAAAATTTGGTACGTCCTCGTGCACCAGGGAGCCACTGGAAATATTAACGATGTTAATGCCATTAGATGGCGCCACGGTAGAATATAAAGAAAATACCGTGGCGCCATCTAGCGGCAGCAATATCGTTATTCTTTGCAGCTTGCTCCCAGGTGCACGAAGACGTACCAATTTGTTTAATCAATAATTAAGGAGGCACGTGGCTTGTTTGTTGCGTTAAAAAAAATTGCTTTGTGCATTTCCTAGCTTGTTGCGAGCAAACACTATAGAGAGAACTCGATGACGCTACATGCTGCATACGTGTAGTTGGTGGCAACCCGTCTTTAACGTCTCGAAACCAATAATCCCCCCACGAATTCAACAGGGATAAAGTGATGGAGGTCGGATTGAATAATATGATTGTTAATGTTTTAGTTATTTTGTTCTATTACCTGCCTGTCACTTCTGTTTGTGAAGAATAAAGCAAATAAATGTATCCATCTTTCTTTTTAGTGACCGCCGTGTTCGGCACACGAACACCTGTTATGAACGTCAAGAGTCAGCAAGCCTATCAGAAATACACGGCGAAATTAGAGCAGAAAAACCTTCTTCCTCCAATGTATAAAGTACCTCAAGTAAACTGCCCGCCAGTGTATGATGTTGTAACTGCCAGTGCTGGTCTGCCGATGAAGTTTTAAGCTTACAGTCATAAGTTTCCATGATTTTCATTTGGACTGGCAATAAATAAATACCATGCTTCGCGATTTTATTCTTTTTCTTCACCACTGTTACAGTTCAGTCCACGTTTTAAGCATATTTGTCACTGTGTGCTGCATATTTCTCTTTTAACTACGAATCGTGATCGCGTAAGAAAAATGAAAAGGAACCAAACAGACTGTATTAAAGACTGGCCTTGTGACGACACAAGATGCAAGAGTTGTCTAATCTGAGAAACAAAGAAAATACTACTGCCCCGACTGGGTCTTGAACTCAGTACTTCCCACTTACCAGGCGCTCTAATTCCGGCACAACTACAGGCTATAGGTTACAGGCACTACAGGCTACAGGGGGCTACTGGCTACACGCTGGCTCCAGGCTGCAAACAAGCTTAGTAACTGTTCAATCTTTGTTAGTGGTAACCTAAAGGCCACAAACATATCAATCGCAAGGTAAAGAGAGAACGAAGCTAACAGTATGCATTCATTAATCATTGTCTGTGTGTTCATTTGCCTTGTGGTTTATTCTTTATTTATTATTATTTATTTATTTATTATCCTTTGCCTTTATTTATTTATTCTTGGTAAAGTCCCCTCAAGGGCGGCCGGCCAGGGTAGCGTGAGAGGCTACCATGCTCCTTCAGCGGCTATGGGAACTATTCTGGACAATTATGGACAATCTTTCGGCCCCTACGATGATCGGAAGTTTCCCGGTTCAACTCCCCGGGTTGGCTTCTCCCTTTTCCAGATATTTCTTCTTCTCAAAAAAGTCTGGTAATGTTCAAAATTAAGCCGGTTCAGCCACATGAGCATTCAGTTGCTTCGGCTGACTTAAGGCTCAAAGAAATGGATTTAAAAAAAAATTATTGCTGGCTTTATTTCTAGTGTAGAGGCCAAGATGCAATTTGCTTTCCCTCCTTGCGTAAGTTTATGCCTTTAGGGCACCACTGAGAAGAGGAACAGCTGCTACGCTCAGCTGGAACTGTAAACAGTATCCGCCCTTGTAGCACAGTGGTTAGAGCACCCTGCTAATAGGCGAGAAGTCTTGAGTTCAGGTCCCCAGTCGGTTCAGTTTTCTTTTTTCATTCTTTCTCAGATTAGTGTATTGTATCTCACAAGGCCAATCTTTAATACAGACTATCTCCTTCGTTAACCCTTTATTCTGTATTTAATTTATTAATTAATTTATTCTGTATTTAAAAATGAACATTTTCGATTTAACATAATTTTCAGCAATTCAGTAAATTAATTCAATAGCATCATGTACGCGTTGGGTTTGTGGATAATTGGCCATCAACAGAAACACGTAACGGACTAAAAATGGCACAACTACGCGTGAAAATTGAGTATTCGCACGTCTTATCACGTTTGCTCACACAAACTCGGAAACGTTAACTTTTACTGATTTTTTGCGAGAATGGAGGCATCAAAGGAATTACAGAAGAGGGCAATGTGCCAAATTTGTTGGCTAATAGGGTTAACCTTGGCGCCCTTTCCCTGGTTTAATTATATCAATACTTTGAAAGTAGTACTTTTCAATGGCCAACCCTTCTGGAAACTTGACGGCTTCTCCTATATCGGTTTGCTTTTGGGCGAATATCACATCTGTCATAGAACTTTTATCGCACGCAACGTCACACCTAACTTTACCTGTACTTTCATCCATATTTTCTTTTTGGGGAAAGTTACAATTTTGTTAACATGTATAAACAGATTCGGTTACATTAAAACACAGTAGCGTGCGCAGACCACCGATGGGACAGGGGCAACTTTTGTAAAAGGGCACGCTGAGGATTTTTTTTGGAGATCTTTTTTTTTTTGCTCGTCAGTCTTTTTTTTTTACCCTTTTTTAAGCTAGTCTCTCTTTTTTATCCTTTTATGCTCCTTTCTGCCTCTTTTCCGGCCTTTTTTGCCCTTGTTTGGATGTACTTTTTTGCCCTTGTTTGGTCTCTAGGCCCTTTCTCTGGCTGCCCTTGTTTGGCTGCCCTTTTTTGCCCTTGTTTGGTCTCAGGCCCTTTCTCTGGCTTCCCTTGTTTGGCTGCCCTTTTTTGCCCTTGTTTGGTCTC
>JAHWFP010128150.1:19346-45601 GCA_023313725.1 Lithobius niger | reverse complement strand
AAAGACTCATCTAGATAATAGAGCAAGAAGTAAAGACTCATCTAGATTAGGGGTTTGAATAATATCTCTGTAATGTGTGGTGCAGTGGCAACCCGGACCACTGCACTGTGACTGAGGTTGGCGCTAATGACCAAGTTGTCGACGCGCCATTAAGCCTCAATCCCCCCCCTCATCTAGATAATAGAGCAAGAAGTAAAGACTCGTCTAGATAATAGAGCAAGGTCAAGATGTGACCAAGACATGAGTTGAATGGGCAGAGCAAACACCAAGTTTATTATAGAATTTTTTCAGTTGCAAGGTAAACCATATGGCCTCAATAGACGAAAATTAAAACAATTTGAATGTTCATTTAACCCACCCACTCGTCTTCCACTTTAGATTAAAGAGTCAGGGCTTGATTACTTTCTTATTCGCCTAAGTTCAGTGTACAGGACACACATGTTTTCTCAGTATTTCGTTAAATTCTGTGAACTAATTTTTTTTCTGTTGACGAGTACCTGCAGGAAACCTGGGTAAGTATTTCTACAGAATAATAAGCTTTAACAAATGAGACAAAACCTTGTGTAGTTATTGTGGTATGTGCATTATTTTTACATGTATTACATTCAATACATACTACAACCAGTGAAATCTATCACGTCAAGCCACATGCTGAAATCTATATCTTGTAAAATATTGGTTGGAATGGAATGAAACAAAAAGTTGGATGTTTATTAAGGTCATACTGTATTACTACACGTATTACAGGCTGTATCACAACCAGCTATAAAATAGTTGATTGAACTAACATCATTTTGTGGCATTTGATGATGATAATATCTAAAAAACTACTGAACTGATTTAAATGAAACCTTAACTAAGGTTCTTACGAAGGCATTTCGTGAAAGTTTTTTTATTCATTCTCTACAAACTAGCAAACTAGAAAACTACAAATTACATGGTTAACGAAGCAATAAAAAGTATAAAACTGGAGAAAGAAGTGAGAGGGATATTGACAACTGCATGTTAAGAGGTGTAGAATGCTAATAGAGCCTCTTTAAATATTTGCTCCCTACACAGTAGCATCTATAAGGGTTTCTATGTTTAGTAGTTTTTGCTATATCAACAGGTATTAAAAAAAGAAGATTATTTTAGCCGACTGATTCTGTACATAAGTACAACAATACAGAAGTCACCTGGATATGCAATCAATTTTATGTTTCATTAAAGTGTATGTAGTAGTTATTGAAATATTAAACATCGATACGTGTTTGTCGCTCGGCCAAATATGTTTGGCTTATTGGTATTGCATATGATGCATATACAAATATAGCACTTATGATAATAAGCAAACTAGTTTTTGTTTCATTTAATTCTATACAGTGGTTTTTGAGATGTCATTAGATATCAAAGTATGTTTCTCACTCAGCCAGCTATTTTTGTCTACTTGGTATTGCCTATGTGTAAGTTTGAAAGCACAAGTACAGTATTAAATATGATGATGTCATTACTAAGTACTTAATGTGCACTATCCTTTGGTGTTCTTATTTAATAACAACATGATATTACATATAATACATACAGAAGCGTAGCAAATATAATTAGCAACTGGTGTTTGTGTCATTCAATTCTATCCTGTAGCTTTCAAGATATCATTGCATATAAAAACGTGTTTCTCTCTCGGTGAATGATTTTTGGCTACTTGGTACTGTGTGTAATAAGTTTAGGAAAATACTAGATATAATAAGAAGTCTTTTTTTTTTTCATTAAGTTCTGTTCAGTTGTTTTCGAGATATCATAACTTTTATTCAGAGACAGAAATATCTAGAAGTACAGCTGATATCATAATAAGCAATAAATAGACATAAATCGCTGGATATAATATTAAGGAAAATTGGAAATAAGCCAACAGCGAAAATCATACACAAGAAATAACGTAGTTCAGTAAGCCACCTTTATGCACTTACGTTTCGTCGGAGTGGCATGACCTGGATTCGAACCGGCTACTCAGTTTGCCCCCAGATCACTTGCATAGCGCCTCAATCGCTATGGCCACATCCTCCACTGGCATAAAGATAACTCACTGAACCCGTTATTAAGGTCACAACCGTAACCAGGGCTCCATTCGACCGAAAATCACTCAGCCGTAGAATGGATAGGGAAGACAAATCATACACTCAAATGGCTCAACAAAGAAGAAATAAATTGACATAAATCGCTGGAAATAATAATAAGGAAAATTGGAAATAAGCCAACAGCGAAAATCAAACACAAGAAATAACGTAGTTCAGTAAGCCACCTTTATGCACTTATTTCCAATTTTCCTTAATATTATTTCCAGCGATTTATGTCTATTTATTTCTTCTTTGTTGAGCCATTTGAGTGTATGATTTGTCTTCCCTATTCATTCTACGGCTGAGTGAATTTCGGTCGGATGGAGCCCTGATTACGGTTGTGACCTTAATAACGGGTTCAGTGAGTTATCTTTATGCCAGTGGAGGATGTGGCCATAGCGATTAAGGCGCTATGCAAGTGATCTGGGGGCGAACTGGGTAGCTGGTTCGAATCCGGGTCATGCCACTCCGACGAAACGTAAGTGCATAAAGGTGGCTTACTGAACTAAGTTATTTCTTGTGTATGATTTTCGCTGCTGGCTTATTTCCAATTTTCCTTAATCATAATAAGCAATACAGATTTTGTTTCATGCACTTCTATCCAGTAGTGCTTGAGACATCAGACATCAAAACGTATTTTATGCTCAGCGCACTATTTTTGGCTGTTTGATATTACGTATAATAAGTTTAGAAACATATCAGACATAATAAGAATTTCGGTTTATGTTTCACGAGGTTCTGTTCAGTTGTTTAAGAGATATCAAAACTTTTGTTCAGAGACAAAACCCCAATGAGCTGCACACACGCATCATGTAACACCTTCCATATAATAACTGCACTTTTTAATGAACCTGTGCATGGTAGCTGTCGGTCATGTACTCGGTCCCGACATACAAAGGAAGCCCCAGTTCCTTTGCAGTAAGTACTTATATGTCCAAAGCGTTGACACTTACAACACATTAAATGGGCTGAAATGTGCGATCATACCTTCACCTGAAGGTCCCTCGGTATAATGGTTTGTAGAAACCTGTAGTGGCAAATGGCAAGTCCAAAGTCCCAGAAGGAATATTCCGGCCAGCCTTATTGGTGCAAAGACGCTAATAAAATGCTTTTCCAGCTTATCAAGAAAAACAGCATCACTCTCTATTGCCAATTCTGCTGTAGACAATAGCATTTATAAAAAAAAACTGAGAGTTTTAGGTTCAACATAGATGTCAAATGTGGCTAGATTTTTGGTAACTAGTACGTAACTCGCTGCTTTGGCCAATAATTGTCATTAGCATCAGAATACCGCCGACGTGAGGCTTGTAATCTTTGGTGATAACCACAAACGGCATTAAAGCCGTTTTTGAATCTGTGGGTCAGATCCATAGGATGTCTCTCGGCTTCATGCTGGGGAGTATCTAGTGGAGGTGGCAAACGACAGCCAGGCGAAGCGTCATTTGAACTTGAATCACAAGGCATTACGGGTGGTTGACGAGAAATGGTAAAAATATCTCCATGCAACTGACACATTTTTTCTGACCTTTGATATGCAGTACGTTACTGTGGGTCACCCGCGGATGAAGGTCAGCCGTAATGCATACAGGATACCACTTTCAATGCTTTGGCCATAACAGCAGATCATGTAAGGGAAAGCCTACATGGGTTGGCTGTGTACGGGCTGCCCACGATGGCACTGACTGTGTTGGCCCAGAGCAGTGCATTAGCCATGGTGGTTAGCACCAAGCGTCTTCATGGGAATTCCGCTTGTATGTGAAGAAGCATTGCGTGCAGGAGATGAAAGTGAAAGACAGGCTTTCCTACTCGGAGGCTCAGAAGAAGGCCGAACTATTGGCACGAGTGCTAACTCGATCTTTGGTACAGATTAATAATAATAATAATAAATGTTTATTCTACAAACGAGAATAGAACAGAGCAGGATACCATTAGATATCTGTGATGCAACACCTAGATTAAATAATGGGTATAAAAGTTTAAAACATAGGTAATGGAAATCCGAGTCAAGTAAAAAGATACTTTTTGTCAATTAAATGTTGTCTAAGCTTATTCTTGAATAAAGCCACATTTGAGGTACCTACCACATTCTGGGGCAAAGAATTCCACATCCGCCCCATACAAGACACGAACTAGTGATGTCTAATATTGGTCTCTGCCCTCTTCCAATTAAATTTCTATGAATGGCCTCGAGTAAAAATTTTTGGTATGAATAAGTAAAGGGCCGTCGCTCTGATAAATTTCTTTATGGACCAGTTTATAACACGTACGTAGGTCTATAATAAGTTGCCTGTATTCAAGTGATTCTAAGTTCAGTTTGACCAAACGCTGAAGGTAAATTTCCTCTGCACACTTTCAGTTTGTCGAATATCCTTCAGTAAATATGGGCTCCAAATCTCGGATCCATACTCCAAAACTGGTCTTCCATAAGTCTTAAAAGCATTTATCAGACATTTAGCATCATTATGGGGAAAGCAACGACATATTAAATAAGCCATTCTAAACGCTTTAGATACTATAGAGGCAGAATGTTTTGGAAATTTTAAGTCGTTAGTGATTATTGCATCCAGATCTGTGAGCTGACATGCGGAATCTAAAATTTCACCATTAAGTTTATAGCTTTCAAATTTTGAAGCATCAAAGGACATAGCAAGCACTTTTCCACAGAAAGAGGAAGTTGCCAGTTGTTAGACTAGATATTTATAGCATCCAATGCCATCTGTAGTGTATTTCGGTCTTCAATAGCATTTATAAATCTATCAAGCGTCCACAAATAAGTAAATAGAGTTATATTACCCACATGCACTAAGTCAATAAATTAGTAAACAACAGTGGGCCAAGCACGGATCCTTGTGGCATACCACTGGTTACAGCAACTGCTTCTGTGATGCAGTTATTAATTCTCACACATTGAGTTCCATCTCCCACAAAACCCTCGATCCACTATATTATTTTACCACCAATGCCAACATTATTAAGGCAGTATAAAAGTTTAGCATGCGAGATCTTATCAGAGGCGTTTGCAAAATCTAGATACACAATATGGAATGAACTTCCAGTATCCATGGCGAGTGGCCAGAAATCCAGACAATGCAACAGCTGGATAAAAGCAGATCTTCCGGGAAGAAAGCAAAATTGATTTTCAAATTGGCAATACGCACTAGAAAGCTTCTAATCTTCTCTGCAATTAGTTTTTCTATTAGTTTGCAAGCAACATAGGTTAACGAGACTGGTCTATAATTGACCTCGACAGACGCATCACCTTTTTAAAAAAAAAAACCGTTGTAACTACTGTTTTAGTCCAGTCAGTAGGGAAACCTACATTATCCAGTGAGCATTTAAAAATTGTTACAAGTGGGGCAGCAAGACCCACCTCAAGTTTTACGTAGACAATATAGCTGGCAGATCATCTGCAGATAGTTAGCACTGCACCAACACCTGGCCCGGTTTCATGGTTTGGCGGGGATAAGCACACTGAGCACAGATCTTTGATGACAATGGTGAGCATGCGGCTTACTCTACTGACCCAGGTGCATCCATCATTAAAGGGCCTTTCAGGTCCATTGAACCCAGTAGCTGCCTTACCATCGAAGCCCACCCAGCCTTCTACTGCTTACACAGCAGCTAATGCTCCTGCTCCTAGTGCCGTTACTGTTCCTTCTACTAGTCCTAATTCGACTGAGACATTTTTATGTCTTCACCTACAAGGAGTGCACCGAAGAAGGTGCTAAACAATTTTACTTCCAATAAAGCTGCCACGCTGCTTGTGAAGAAACCACCACTTGTGACTGAGGTTGACTCTAATGACCTAGCTGTCGACGTGCCATAAAGTCTCAACCCCACCACCGCAAGAGAAAGTAAAGCAGTTGTTAAACCACCAGCTACCTGAGGGGACCACTAAATCCTCTTTTACCCATGGAGCAGGGAGGGATTTTACTCTCCCATTCTAAGTGCCCTTCCCTCGTACGAGGACAATTTCTTCCTGGAACTCACCCTATCTTTGGATTTGGTGAGCATTTGGACACTATGGAGTTGTCCGGAGTGAAGGTGAAGGAGAAGATTTAACTCTCCAGCCCACCCTTGTGCCTGTGTAACCCATCGTTCAGTTCAACTGCAATGGTCATTAGACCCATGCAGATATTGTTGCATTTGCCACATTTGTCACATTTATGACATCTGTGCTGCTGCATGTAGGAGATTTCCTTTAAACGGTTGTTCGGGGATAATGTATCTACCATTTGAATGTGGACACTGTATCATGTGGGCATGGTGAGGTTGCAATACTGGTACACCGGTCTCAGCCACATGCTAGTGTGTCGTTATGCCCTATATTTCAGGTAGTAGCCGTTAGGAGTCGCTTTTCGAACAGCTATTATGGTTTATTCACTTTATTTACCATATGATGAGGTCTTTGGGGTTGGAGATTTCGAGAATTTGGTCCCCCAGCTTCCTCTCCTTTACCAGTACTGGAAGACTTTAACAGCCACCACATCTAGTAGGTAGGACCTAATATTGACAAAATCAGGAGGGTCCCTTAGGAGTGAATGCACTGGAGATCCATTTTCATTTTGAATGACGGGGCCATGACATACTGTAACCTGGAAACAAGCAATTGGCTGGCAGTGAACTTGCATTTTTCTTGCTAGCCATACCACTTCACTTTACCTGGGCTGTCATTGCAAAATCTACATCGGGGTCAATTACCTCCCCTGTGTTGACTGCAATGCAATGGGGAGGATTGCGTGACCTCCAGGCCTTACTTATGGACAATCAGACGGGTCAGTCTTTCCTAAGGCTGCTGTCTTTCAGCATGTGGTGGAGGACTTTGCTGCTGTGGAGGAATTTGCAACTCATTTCACTGACATGGTCATTGTTGCAGCTCATACTACGATCCCATGAATGTCTACATGGCCATGGGTAGCTCCCAGTTCCATGGTGGACACCGGATTGTGGGCAGGCCGTTCAGGCATGCAGATGAGTATTGCGAGTTCTTAAGGTCAAGCCAGCTACTGAAATCTTTGTGACCTTTATGTGCTACCAAGCCAACGCCAGGCATGTCATCAGTGAGGCTAGACATGTTTCATGGCCATCAATCATGCGTTTCACGCAATTACAGCAGAAGGTGAAGAAGGTGCACTAAATATCAGGGATATATCCTGTTCAATGGTACAGTTGAGGGTGACGAAATGCCGTGATTTCCTCCGTGCTGGATATCTCTAATTGTCTCGCGTCTGTGTTTGTATGGGTTTCGCGTGATAACAACTATGACCCTGGTTTCCTCTTTCTCTAGACTGTCAGTCTGACGGTTCGGAGGATTACAACCTACCATTCGCCAATTAGGAATTCATTTTAGCTTTGGCCAAGATGTTTGACTCCGCCCCAGGTAGTGATGATGTTCACTATCAAGCTATTCATATGAAGCTTTTCTCCTAGCAGTTCTTGCTGGCAATATTCTACCATATATGAGCAGAGGGCTCTATTTCAGCTGAATGGAAGACGGCAGTGATCATCCTCTGTGCTGCTGGAAAAGCTGGTTAGCTGCATATGTGAAGTTATGGAACCGCTGATCAGGGAGAGATTTGTTTGGGTGCTGGCGTTACAGGGTTCTAGTTTGGATTTCGACAGTTTTGATTAACTATTGATCATCCGGTCCCACTTGAATCATTCGTGAGGGAGGCTTTTCACCTTCATCAACATCTAGTTCAAGTCTTCTTTGACTTGGAGAGGGCTTACGATGCAACTTGGTATAAGGTTCTCCATAACCTATATAACTATGGTTTGAGGGGATGGTTGCCGCTGATTTTTACATTCCGCCTGGGAGCCCTACTTAAATCTTCCACTCCACTAGGACGGTGCCTGCAGGAAATTTTGGCGAATATGCTGTCAGTAAGTTTGTTATTGGCGGCTTGTTACTGAATACTGATGAGTCAAAGTCTTAAGTTGGCAAGCCATATGCCTGTGTACATGAGGGAGTGACTGTATCCTTCTGTTCACCTTCTGTCAGGCTATTCTGTGTTTGTGATTTATCATCTTTAGTGATTCCATGAGTGCCGTGAAGTCATTGGCATCATACAACGTTTGTTACTTCTTGACACACTCCTTGCATGCCGCTTGTTAGACTTTGTGGGACAACCAACATTGCAATAAATTGTGGGCAATTAAAGTCGCTCCAGGCATGGCACTCGGCTTCTCACTGGTGTCGCCTGGTATCATTGGTATCACCAGCTACTTATTGTCCATCATGTGCTTGTGGAATGTCACCATCTTAAACATGTTCGTCGTCCCCATTTTCATCATCCACAAGACTTGGCACGTAAGTTGATCGATGAGTCTGTCCTCCTCCCCGAGACGTTTAAAACTTTTACAAGAGGTGCAGATACACAATCATTAAGATGTAGAATTGGTGTTTGTTTAATATGTCTGTAATGTGTGGCACATTGGCAACCCGGATCACTGCACCGTAACTGAACAAACAAACACGAAGACACGTTTTGGATATATTTTTTAAATAGCTACGCAAGAAAATAGAATATGGTGTTTAATATCCTACCTTAGAAAAAGATGAAGCGGGAAAGAAGTGGTATATTCGTATTAGTCTTTCACTTTCACCTCCCTGACGCACACACCCAGCATGGAGCACCATACGAGTAAGCCTACTCAGGCGTCGAGTATGGCTGAAATCAAGCGCGCACAGCAGCAAATGTCTGGCATATAGATTATGGGTCGTCACATGTAGCAAACGCATGGGTCGGCGTTTAGATCAGAATTGAAGCAGGTTAGCCTAAAAGTAAAGAATGAATGAACTGATACGGGAAAAAAGATGGCTTGGCTTCCTCCACCAGGGGCACAAGTCACTACAAGGTGGAACCCACCTTGATACAGCTTACTGATTTGAAGTCAAATGTTATTTTTCCCTGGGTTAGTTTATGTTTAGTCTTTGGTCCATTAGCTGTACAGAAGCCATTAGTCACCTGCAGCCTGTTTGTTGCTGACAAAAATATAGGCTGGAGAAGATTACTGCAAATTCCAGATGTCCTTTGTAAAACAATTCAGCAAAGGGCATATTTCACAAAGGGTGTAAACAATTCAGAAGGTTAGATTTCAACCGGTCATAAGCATCAAATTAAATTGCTCTTTAATGATAAAGGGAAGAGTTTTTTTAGAAGGAGGGAGGAGAAAGAAAAACGATATTCTTAGTGCCGCGGTTTCAAAAGAGGCAAGGTGGTCTGTTGGCCTGTTACGACATGCTGAAGACCAGGGTTCGAGCCTAACCTCACGCACACCAGGTATTGTCGGGAGGAGAAGGGCCCTGTGATGCCTCGTGCTCATGCCGATTGGAGCAAGTAAAATATCCCAGCCATTTACGACTGTAATTAATTAACAAAATTGTCCTTTTCTTCTTCTGGTGCCACGCCTTTGGCTGAGAATACGTCAAACCAAACTTCAGTGCATAATAAAAGTCGTTGTCCTCTTCCCTCACCCTTAGAATCATGTACCATATTCATTCCAAGAACTCCCGCTCAGGGCCGTAGCTAGCCCTCTTGGCGCCCAAGGCGAACCAATTGTGCGGCACCCTCCCCTCCCCCGTCTATTTCAGTAAAATATAAATAAAAAATCTTTACGAATGTTATATTGAGGCTTACATAACTAAATACTGACTATTATACATATAATTATAATTATATATAAATTTTGTGCCATGCCATCAGTGAAAAAATATATTTGTGGTCCGCCGCCAGGCCCTAGCGTCATAGAAGTGGCTTGGATCCTGGTTGAATACAATGCATATTCGATTCCAGCTATGTACGTGACCGAGTCTTTGACAGTAAATGACTTGAGAGACTCATGACTTATGGTTAAAGAAGCAAGGCGCAAGTACAGTAAAGTACTCTAAACAACTTTTGTTCTTTAATTCGTGTGCAATACCAGCCGTTAAGAAATATATTTGTTCTTTGCGACTCTTCTACAGTTACACGGTTGGGATGAATTTGGCGCGGCGCCCCATGAAGCCAGCGCCGTAGGTGGGTGCCTTACTTGCCTTTCCCTTCCTACGGCCCTGCTTCCGCTTTACGAAATCCGAAATAAAGTTTGTTTCATTATAATTTATTACCATCTTTTTATTCAAAGTTATAGACACGGAATTTTTTATTTGTTTTCGATAGTTTTTAGAGTTATTTTCTGAGATTGTTTGCCAAAAATGCAGCATATCACCCTTTGCTTCCAGCAGGAAGAGGAGCTAAATATTAAAACCTGGCTACAGGATATTCCGGTCATACCTGCTACCCATGCATTGCAATAGCTCTATGGTCGAGCTTCGCTATATGCCTGCATCTACGGTGCTTCACCTTACAGGCACTTCCTAAACTGTCACACATGTGCAAAAAAAAGTCCGCTACTGCACACAGTTTTTGTACTGCCAGAACACATCACACTGGATAGAGCTATAATAAAGCATTCCAATAGCAAAACGAGAGTTAAGAGTCCAACGAACTACTTTATTCCTTGCTCGTATATAGACGTTTATTACGTAGCAAATGTTCCTACAGGTAAACTTATTTTTTCATCTCTCGTTCAAAACATGTCCGTTCAACGGAAGTGACGTCATCTCGAACGCGACCAAGAGATTGTGGGAGCCAACTGATTGCAGCAGCAGGCAAAGGAGGATGTTTTCTGAATTCTGAACACGAATGAGGCACAGTTTATCGATCGATTCTGGATGGATTATCGACTGACTCTCGATGGAGTCGTCAGTCGAGTCGAAAGGTGACGTCGTTTTCCTCACAAGACACATTTCGAACGTTTCGTTGAGGTTGCTCACGGTTTCTGTGCATTGAAGGCACCAAAGTATCGTCAGAAGCGTGTGTATGGTTCACATACAGGTTGGTCGTTTTGGAAGGACTTGTAAGTCGACTTGAATGTAATTTTAGCCGTTCAAAGCAGTTTGAAAAAAGTATTCCCGCAAACGAATCATTTGAGATTTCCACGTATTAGTATAACCGTTGTGACCACCACCGAGTGTTAGCAATAAACTACAGACATTATGTATATATTGATCTAATATTTAATTGACCCCGTAGCATAAAATGAAGCTGCACGCCTTCGTACATTGTTTCAAGTATCGTTTTAACAAGTCGTGTTCCTCGCTCGTGCAACTAATTTTAGCCAATGACGTAGTATAAAACAAGTGTACACATGTAGCAGACATCCTAATAAGCCACTCGGTGTTCGTTTCACGAAAAGCAACCAGTAGTATTCGAGATATCATAACGTGTTGGTCTTGTAGCCAACTACTATTAGTCAGCTGATGTAGGATGTGATAGGCGTGGAGACATAGTAGATGCCTATGAAGCAAAAATTTTTGTTTACAAACATCTGTTCCGTAGTTTTCAAGATATAAACATTACAATGCTCTGCTCGTAGCGTCAGTTACGCTTAACCAGCTGATTCGTAGAAATGCATTAATTACCTGGAGGTTTCGAGGGCCTTAAAGGGTCTTAGAAAATTTACCATAGTATCGCATCGAATCATTTTGATTGATTCTTCACCAGAATATGTAAGCCTCAGCATGAACTTCCATGTTAAAGGTCAAACTTTGAACTCCTATAGTTTGGCCCAGAATTGACATAGACCGACGAAATTCAGTGTTTGGGGTCGTGTCGTAACTATTTCACTGCATTACAAATTTTGATGATAATAATCGAACCGTTCGGCGTCCACAGTATGGCCACTTGTTGTTGTTGTTGTTGTTGGGACTCTTTCCCCTCACCTGGAGATCGAAGCACTGAACCGATTTTCAAGTTCTATAGCTTAAAACGTAGGTATGGACAAGGCCTAGGGCCTTTCGCAGGATATTTTAATGTAACTATAATATTCTTGACACAGTAAGCCAAATGGGCTAGAACATTTGCTCTCAGCTAGAGGTCGATCCAATGAACCGACTTTCAATTTGTATAGCTTAATATCTAGGTATTAACACCTACCAGGAACTTTTGAACACGATTTTGAAGTGACTGAAGTATTCTAGTCGGCAGAGCAATTATTATTGTAGAGCACTGGGCAGAAATCATTAAAGTTGTTGGGACTCTTTGCAGTCACCTGGACATCGAACCAGTGAACCGATTTTCAAGTTCTATAGCTTAAAACGTAGGTATGGACGAGGACTAGGGTCTTTCGCAGGCTATTTTAATGTAACTATTCTTGACACGGAAAGCCAAATGCTCTCACTTTTGCTCTCACCTGGAGATCGAACCAATAAACCAATTTTCAATTTGAATAGCTTAAAATGTAGGTATTCACACCGACCAAGGCCTTTTAAGAGCAATTATTATTGCAGAGCACTGGGCAGAAATCATTAAGTGGAGTAACAAATTTTTGCAAATTTAACTAAACACATGAAATTTGGTACACAAATCTTTATTAACAGTAAAAATCGAATCATCTATGGACTCCCATGAAATACCTCCAACTGCCTTCAGCACCTCCCCCCCTTTCCTCCCCAGTTCCCGCTTGCACCCCTCCCCGGGGCTTGGGCAACAAATTCTTACAGTTCAAGCTAAAAACATGAAATTTGGTACACAAGTCATTCTTAGCAGCATACATCGAATGAGCCATGGAACCCCCATAAAATCCCCCCAAAGGGGCCCCAGCACCCCCCTGTGCCCCTTCACTGAGGTTTGACCCGCAAATATTTGCAAATCGAGCTAAAAGCTTGAAATTGGGTACACAAGTCATTCTTAGCAGTCTTACAAGCCATGGAACGCCCATGAAATACCATCAAAGGGCCCCAAGCGCCCTCCAGTGCCACCATCATTGTGGTTTGAACAACAAATGCTTGGAGATTGAGCTAAAAGCATGAAACTTAGCACACAAGTAATTCTTAGCATTACAAATCAAACCAACCATGGAATTCCCACGAAATATCCTAAAGGGTCCCCTACGCTCCACTGTTCCCTCTCTCTGACGCTCAACAATAAATTATTGCAGATCGGGCTGAACGCTTGAATTGTGGCACACAAGTCATTCTTAGCAGGACTCATCGAACCAGCCATGGAACCCCCCATGAAATATCCCTAAAGTTTTCCCGAAGGCACCCCCTCTTCCCTGCGGCTTCAGCAACAAATTGCAGATCGAGCTAAAAACATGAAATTTTGTACACAAGTTATTCATAGTAGTACAAATTGAACTAGGTATGGAACCCCCTCGAGATATTCTACAAGGCACCACAACGATCTCCCTCTCCTGTGTCCCCTCCTTGAAACCTGACCAACAAATTCTTGCAGATAGTGCTAAAAGAATGAAATTTGGTACACAAGTCATTGTTAGCACTAGAAATCAAACTAACTATGGAACTTCCACGAAATCCTCGAAACCCCTAAAAAAAAATTGATACCCGAAAAATTCTTGTTGATCAAACTGAAAGCATGCATTTTGGTACATCAATCATTCCTAGCAGTAGAAATGGAACCAGCATTAGATCCCTATAAATTACCATTAAAGCCTCCCCCAGCATCCCCCTCCTGTGCACCCCATGAAGCATCAATGACCAACAAATTCTTGCTGAACGTACTAAAAACATGCATTGTAGCAGTAGAAAACGAACTACATACGGAACCCCATGAGATACACTCACCCCCAGTGGCTTCCATGTGTCCTCTCCATGACGTTGATGATCAAAAATTCTAGTTCGATTTGTACAGCTAATAATGACCTGTGTACCAATTCACGTTTTAGCGTGATCAGCAAGAATTTGTTGGTCAATAACCTCATACAGATGAGTGTGGTAGGGGGACAGGAAGGGGCCTTAGGTGGTATCTCGAGAGATTCCATAGCTAGCTTGATATACTAAGCTAAGAATTGACTTCTGCACGAAACTTCATGGCTTTTAGCTCGATGTTCATGATAGCCCAAATTCTGGCCCGTAACAGCTGTACTACACCGGCTGAAGATCGAACTGATGCTTAAATTTTACAGCTTAAAACGTAGGTATGAAGAATGCGTATGGCCTTTTGAACGCTGATTTAATGTAACTACAGTTATTGTTGTTCTTATTGTTGAGGAAATGTTGCTGTAACCTAGAGACCGAATCAAAGAACCGATTTTCAATTTTTATAGCTCTTAAAACTGAGTATTAAAAAAGGCTCTCTTATAATAGTTATTTTAAGGTGATTACAGTATTCTTTTCTTTGTTGTTCTTGCTGAAATAAAAAATAATAATGGCTATTAGTATTAAAATCGGTTAAGCGTATGATGTAAGCCTTAAAAATTTAAAGCCATAAAGGAACAGATATTAGAAAAAGACATGTAAGCCGTCAGCGTCGCACTAATACGTGTAAGAGAAGCTTGCTTTTTGAGTTGCTGGAGATTCTTTTACACGTATTAGTGCGATGCTGATGGCTTACATGTCTTTTTCTAATATCTGTTCCTTTAAGTTTTTTAAGGCTTATATCCGTATTAATAACGCTTAAGCGTTTTTAATACTAATTAGTACAAGCAGCAGTGACTATTACCCCCTGGTCCAGTGAGAAATTCCCCCCTCTCTAATATCAAATGCCTCCCCCCCACCCCCAGTTTAAAAATGGTACCCCTTTATTTTTGACTTGTACTAGTAGTTGGGGAGTTACCACCCTCCCACACACACACTTTCAGCCATGTTATTTTCACATGCTTTATTTCTGGTCCGGATGACACCCGGGTGCAGCAACAGCATCTGCTGTTCTGTTTCGTATTCAACCTGCATAAAATGTGTAAAATTATAAACTAACACATATTTTTTATTGCATTTTTTTTTTATAGATTTATGTGTTATGTTGACTGTTGACGGGTTATATTGTATTGTGATGACTAGTGGTTAGTTGTTGTTTCATAATGAATACATCGATATTTTTTTTCCACCCCCTCCCTAAACTGCCAGTGAGGAGTTGCTGTTCACTGCCCCTCCCCCCCCTCATTCGAGAACCACTGGTTACAAGCAAAAATTTCTGCAGTGTCCAACCGAAATAGCATTTCTGAATACTCACCTAGCCACAGCCCTTTTGGCACTATTCCTTCCGGTTTTGGCATCATGCCCTTTTGGTCTCGCGCCTGCTGTAATGGGTCACAAACTTTGTCGCTTTGGATCGTCAAAAGTCTTCCTCCCATAGAATGGCAGAAGTCTCTTGCTTGTAAACCGTCTTTTGATTTGTGGAATACGTGAACAATGCGGTCATCGTAGATATTTTGTAGGCAGTTAACCGGTGAATCATCCCAATCTGCAAATTAAAATGAAAGATTTTAGAAGTTAACCCAAATTTGTTACATGGTATGACAAAACTCAATGCCGTAATATTGGTCTGGTAATTAGCCCTGAACGCAAGTATTTAGTGGCGTCCTGTTTATACAAAGGAGTCTCGCTTACATGCTCTTATAAGCAACACTCCTTGTATACATAGGGTGCCACTAAAAATTCGCGTTTAGGGCTAATTACTGGACCAATATTTCCACTCTGACATTAACAGATGAAAAAAAAAAAAACAGTGTATAAAATAAAGTTTAAAGTTATTCATTCACAGACCTATTTCTGTTGCACTCGTAAACCGAGCCATGACAACGTAAAAAGTTCAGAACCGAAGAGTAAAGGACAGCATTAAAGCACTAACCCAGAACATGAACGGAACAATGAATACAGACTTACTCGGCGAACGGTACTACAAACATTGTCTCCCCTTACAAGGAATTTTTTTAAGAATGATTTTTCAGTCATAATATGCCGAGTGCTTTTACGAAATCGGTAATTTTGTGTGTTTTAGCGCTAAAACTAATTCCGAGATTTAATTTACCGAGACAGAAAATCGAGTTAAATTTGTTGGAAAGGAGCTGATTGCTCAACGGCACAAATTATCAAGTTCAGAAATGTCCGAGTGGCGTTAGGTGTGAGAATTTCGGGCTTTCTTTCAACAAATCGATTCTTACTAGACTCGACAATATATTTTATTTACGAAGTATTAACAGTCAATATGTAACATAATATTTTGAGTATACGAGCCCCATCAATGTTTACGATGTCTTCGGTGAAGTTTTCGATGTTCAAGATTTTGCAATGTTTAGAATTTACTGTGGTTTCCTCTAGATCATCTAAACAGTAATTTTGTTTGCTTCGGCATTGGTATTTCAAATTTAGTAGGCGTAAACATTTTTTTAATGCTGCTGATTCACCAAGTTAAATGTATCCTAGTAAGAAGCATTTTCGTGTTTCCCACAAGTCTGATGATTCACAGAATTGACGTCATTGCCCTAATATGTGCATAACCACTTCAAATCCTGACGAGAAATAGCTTTGTGTATCCGTAAAACTCCAACGATTAACGAAGTTGATGTTAATTACGTAATACGAGTGTACCTCGATACAGGCACTTGCTCTAAGTGATATATACTGTCAAGATCTGTGGTTTATTTATAGGTGACCAATCAGTGACGAGTAAAGCTTCCAACTATATAATTATTGACGCAGAAAGGTCCCTTGTGATCTTTTCAGTGATAGTCGAGCATGGTGGATTTTTGCAGAAAGAAAACCTCTTATCAAGATGGCCATACGCCTGATGCCATATGCCGTGATGCACATATCATGAGACTGACCTTGCCCACCTAGACGGCAAACAGTTACTGTTCTCCTTCACCAATGGCGAACACGCGGTGACATCACAGTAGAGAGCCGTGGCCCGTGATATAAGTTCGCAAATCGATTGGGGTATGGATCTAAGGATAATGATACTTGTAGTCTCGGTACCAGTAGCCTATTTACGCCGATACGTGATTTACATTCACGATAATAATTGACCCGTCAAGTTTAGTTCAGAATTCGATACTCCTCGTTACCCAACCTATATGGCTTTCCATCTTGTAATTACCAAAAGGGTTTAGCCACGTACAAAAACTATCACGTTTCTACAGTTCAGGTTTTTCTCAGCAAACAAAGATATGAGTTTGTAATCTTTTTTCCCAAATTTTTGATCAAGATTGATTTATGTGCACCGAGCACGGAAACCACTATAGTCCTGTAATGAAAGACGGACATCAAAACAGAGGGAGTGTACTGTAATTCTCTGGTATTGCAATCAGCAGCGCAGGTCTTGTACGAACAGCAACTGCATGTGACTCGGTGTTTTTTTTAGCGTCGGTTATCCTAGAATAATTACATTTTTACTCTTGGGCTGGATCAGGGGTTTCTTAAGTGGCAGAACCCAATATGTAGTGGTTGATGACGCCTCTTCACCTCCTCTCGAGGTTATCAGTGTCATCCCTCAGGGCTCTGTCCTCTGTCCCTTTCTATTTATCCTCTATATAAACGACCTGTCTTGAGTTTCTGAAATTTGTGAGCAGAGTAAATTTGCTGATGAACTTTTTATCACATTAAATTCTGTCAGAACTGACACCCTGCAGGTAGAGATAAACGGAATTTTCAACTGGCCAGTTGAATGGCAGCTGCCGATTGCACTTACTAAGTACCTTACTTTCCACATCGGATATTCTAAACCTAAATATACATATTTTATTGGTTGTCTTAACTTGCCAGCCGTCTCTGATGTTAAGAGCTTGGGAATTATTCTCAGCTCTACCCTTAAACAATCAGCACATTGCGACTATATCACAAAATCAGCTCTCGGCAGACTCCATAGCATAGTGCGTGCATTTGCTTATGGTGATATCAAGATCATTGTCTCTGCTTTAAAGTTTACGTGAGACCAATCCTAGAGTACGCCAGCTCGGTCTGGTCTCTGAGCCTCCTGGGGGACAGTGACCATATTGAGTCCATTAACCGCCGCTTTATGAGATTGTTGGCGGGTCTCAAACACATAACGTACCTGGCTCGTTTGGAGCTACTGAAACTGGATACTCTCCAGCTGAGACGACTAAAAGCCGATTTGGTTTAATTAACACAGATGCAAACTTATTTACGTTGCCTTTGTTGAGCCTTTGGCTTTCCGTCTTTAGCCGATTTGATGTTGACCTTTAGGATTATTAGGGGTTTTATGCTTGTCAGTGTCATTTTTTTCGAGTTATTGACGGTGCATCAAACTCGTGGCCATTCACAAAGCTTGTGAAGCCTTTGACAAGGTTGGTTGCTCGCTCTTCTTTATTTGCTGTGCAAGTTTTAGCTCCATGTAATGCTATTCCCTCAGAGCAGGTGTATCTGCATCGATCCAGAGTTTTGATGAACTTTCTTGATGAGACCGGAACTCTGTCCGACTTTCCCATTAGCCCACAAGTAAACAAGGTGGAATCGGAATCATTGGCCCCGGTCCTGCTGTTTCCCTTCACACTATAACGGGTGTGAATAACCATTTAATATTTATTGTTATTATTATTGTGGCATTATATAAGTAGGCACAATGAATTTGTGCAACTGGAAACTTTAAGCCCTATGTTATGTACTTTTTCGAATTATAAACTGACGACACGGGTTGATATCAGCAATTGTGACACTCAATTTCACCGCCTCGTCATTCGTCGAAACAACACAAACATTTACTTCGTTTTGCCCACCCAAACTTGATTTACTGTAAACAACAAACTTCATTTGGTTTAATACAGCACAAAATGTAAAAGTTCGTTAAAAAGCCAAAAACATAATTTTGATTTTTGCGCATCTTTGATGTTAAGCATAGCTAGTGCGGGAGCACAAGTGAAACTGGCTCGAAAATAGCCAAATGAACGACGACTATTCTCAGCATAGGTTATCAGCCACCTTTCCGAGGAGTGAGATATAACAATGTCGAGGCCCGCAGGGCCGAGCCATTGTTGTATCTCTCTGAAGAAAGTGGCTGATAACCTATTTATCACCCAATTTCACGATCTCAGTCTGACAATAGTACAGCACGCTCATAACAAAGGATGAATCGTTCTGACGTTCTTTTGCTCAGAAAGGTCGACAATGCAACTAAGACAGTTGACAGCTTCGTTATTCCTTACTTAGTGAAGGGTTCTGTACTCGTGTTTATCGATTGTAACTCGATTCCGAAGTGCCCCATCACCTTTCATACCGCGGAAACTCAACGACGAGCAGCCCCTTCAGATAATTTCTCTAAATTTTTTTTTATAGGAGAAGTTGTTTGAAGGAGCTATTCGGCGTTGAATTTCCACGGTACTGAATCGTAAATAACCTTTTCAGTTCAGTGTCATAATGTTTTTGTGCTACAAGAAAAAATAAATAACAAAACGAAAGCATTTTTTCTTGTTTAAGCAAAAGAAGCTCTTCACGGTGTTGTTCTTAATTTAAACCGAGACTGTAACGTCCTTTTTAACATCTGGAGCAACCTTTATGTTCTTTAATTCATTAGCAGGCGTGATATCCGGGCGTGATGTCCAAGAGCAGGCGTGATATCCGATATCACTGCTCCTATTGCATCTGAGTCCTAAACCACTGTTGCAATATCGTCGTGTTCCATTGTTAAAGGAGGACAGAGATCGTGAAATTGGGTGATAATACTGAATCCTTTCCCAGTGATCAACGTATAAGTATACGATAAACTCGAATAGCGCGCCATTCATAAACAACAGGAGCACGCAGTGCAGCGGTATTGTTGACGAATAGACAAGGTTTCCGGTATTTATCTGATTTGAATCTCGTTGAGCTGTGGTGATGGGACAACACGCGCACAACACACAACGAATCGTGTTGATAAGAAAACCTGACGAAAAATTGTTAATTGTTGTTGTCTAAAGGAATTACTCGTTTATTTTTCGTTATTTGAACCATGGTTTTTTCATCACGGTTCCCAAAGGACGCTAATCGAAAAACCATGCTTTAACGGTGATGGGGCGCATTTCGGAGTAATCAGCAATCCATGCACAATGTTTATGTAAACATGTCATTGTTGACACCATTGTTATTCCCTGTTTATGTTTCGGGGAAATCGTCGCGGAATTTTCGCCACTGTCGTGTGTTTCCTCCCGAATCAAGCAACACAAGAAGTTTTTAACGGTTGTTGTCTGAAGGGGTAATCGTAATTGAGTTTTTGTTGCTTAAAAGGTGGCAAAGGCGTAATTCAAACTTTTTTTTTATTTCAGGTATTAAAAATATAATACTTATGTAGGTTTATTGCAAATCGCACCACAAAACATTTCCAGTAGATTTTTTGAAAATTTCGAAAAAATTGACCACCTAATTAGAATAAAATATGCAAAGTACGTTCATATGGAAATCAAGTGTAACTGCCTTAATTTTTTGAATTTTTGCGTCAAACTATTACAAAAAAGGAGAAAAACGTATAAGGAGGACAACTAACCATAGTTATCCATATAAAAAGAACTCTATGTAAGGTATAATTAAGCAAAACCCAAAATTTGAATAAATTTTATCCGTTTTGCATGTTTGGTGGTACAGTGTAAGAAACTGTACCACCAAACTTTTTTTCAATTTTTGTTGGTTAGTTATCCTCGTGTATATGTAGAGCACATTCTTGCCAAAAATCATAAGGATTGAACCAAATTCTAAGCCGTTATGCTTGATTTACTGCCAAAATATATGAAAAGATTTACTTTCGGCAATTCAAGTTTAGCGATTAAAAAGTATCTTTCTTATCTGAAAAGTAGACGTAAAAGTCACCTCGGCCGTACACATGGCCTTCTTTCTCGCTTTTATTGTCATGAATCCATTTTTTTTATCGATCTCATTCGTTTCCTTTACGTTTTGGTGGTCTCACCAAAGTTATTAATAACTCTGCCTTAATAAGTTATTACCAACCATTTTTTTTTCTGTCAGCATGGTACACTCTAACCGCGTCACGCCGTTTCAAAGCCAATTCTGTGTTTTCCCTAACAGAAATGTTCATACCTGCCAAAACATTGTGTATTGCCGAAGCCCCGTCGTTATAATGACAAACAGCTTGAGCTGTAGCTAAATAAACAATATCTGAGCCTACGAACTTTTCTTTAGGGCAATATTTCCAGATGAGCTGGTTTAGAAACTCATTTACATTTTGCGTGTAGCCGTCAAGGCACCTTGACAGCAACTCTGTAGACAACTAAAGCTAGGTAATCGAAGGCCAGTTGAGATATAGCTTCGTTCAAAACACGTTTATGCTTGAAATTGCTAAGAAAACCGTAGTTTTTGTACGTAAAACAGCAGACAGATTCTGTAAACCGCTCATTTTCGGTTCTACTTCAGCTAAACAAATAAGCTGCACTGTTCTACTAAATATTTAATTAAAAAATAACTATTGCAGATTAAAAAAAATACGGTTTTCACAGGAAGAGAGAGAAATATTCCAGGTATTTCCAGAAAAAAGCATTTATTGACATTGAATTAATTACCCCTTTGCCACCGTAGGCAACAAAAACTCAAATTACGATCACCCCTTCAGACAACAACCGTTAAAAACTTCTTGTGGTGCTTGATTCGGGAAGAACCACACCACAGTGGCGAAAATTCCGCGACGAACTCCCCGAAACATAAACAGGGAATAACAATGCTGTCAACAATGACATGTTTACATAAACATTGTTGCATGGATTGCTACTTACTCCGAAATGCGCCCATCACCGTTAAAATATGGTTTTTCGATTAGCGTCCTTTGGGTACCCAAAGGCCGCTAATAAAAAAAACCATGGTTCAGACAACGAAAAATCAACCACGAGCAATTCCTTTAGACAACAACCATTTAAAATTTTTCCTCAGGTTTTCTTATCAACACCATTCGTTCTGTTTTGTGCGCGTGTTGTCCCATCACCACAGCTCAACGAGATTCAAATCGGATAAATACCGAAAACCTTGTCCATTCGTCAACATTACTGCTGCACTGCTGCTCCTGTTGTTTATGAATGGCCGCGATATTCGAGGTTATCCTATACTTATTCGTTGATCACTGGGAGTGGATTCAGTATTATCACCTAATTTCATGATCTCATTGGTGGAGGAGCTTCGGGATCTAGCAGCACTCCATAAGTGCTAGCAAAGAACCCTTGCTGGCTAACTGGGTTATTCATCGTTGAGTAGCCTATTGCTTGTGCGATGACGAATGCCTTCGAAATCTGGAACAGTGATGTGGTATGACAATAAACGTGTAATTATAGGACGAAGACCCAAATGGGCTCGTTTAGTCATAAATAATTCGATGTTTCTATGTGTAATAATTTGGTTTAGGATTAATTGAAATTGAAAAGCTCCACATTTAACAAATAATAAAAAAAATAATGAAATAACTGTTGTGAACGCACGTTGGTTGAGAAGCAACCTTAATCGGGTTGGGTGAGAGCTATCCACCAGTAGTAGTTACCAGACAAAATTTTGCGATTACAGTATATTGGTACAGAAACCAATTCGCAGTTATACATGTTTATATTTTACTAGGAAACAGGCTTTGGGCCTATTGTAGGCTGAGCGAAGAGAAATTTATTTTAAATTTGTATTTACTCTTTGTAATATTGTAATATTGTAATATTGTAATATTGTAATATTTGCTAAGGGTCCTTAAAAAGCTGGGGACAATATTCACTTAGCTACATTTGAGCTGAAGCTCTTTGCTGGTGTTTTTAACTTTTGGCTCTTTTTTTTTTTCATTTTAGGTAGGCTACGTTTCATATTAATTTTAAGATGCTTTCGTTTGCTCCTACATTTAGTTTCTGTTTCGGCATTTGCATCCTCTTTACGTCATCGCCGCCATAGTAAAATAACACGTTAGCCGCCGTGGTTAAGCTGGGAAGGAACTTGCCACCGTCAATAATGCTTACATTGTTTATATTTATTGCAGAGTACCTTTCGTAGACTTAAAACATTAACAATAAAGCATTTAACTGCAATCTAAACAATCATCAGTAACGGTAGTACGTCAAAATAATCAAAAGATTCAAAATATCCACTGCTCTACGGCGCCTCCTACGACAATGTTAAAGCGCACACCTCTGGCACATACTGCAACGGCGAGCGCTAATTATTAAAAAAAAAAAGTAGAATTATCACAATTGTAGGTCAGACGGTGTTAGCTTGGGTGTGAATAGCATTTAAATAATTCTAAAGCCTAATTTTAAGCCTAATTGTTATCGCCCGTTTTAGTTTCGTAAACGACAACAGTTAGGCCTATTGCTTCGAGGTTAAGTCTAATCATTCTTGCAGCACGGGATGGAGAGTCGGCAGTTTCCATAGCAATCCATGAATGTTAAAATTATTATACGAAGCCAAATTATTGTTCCGTGTTGTGATATAAACACGTAGTCTGCCTTGTACGGTCGTCTTATATGAGAGGTTTCCTCCTGCAGCGGCGATTTGATGTTTCAAATTTGAGATTCCCGTTGATAGTGTCAACGCCACTTTGGTTGCCATGTTTGCTAAATTCCTGCCAGTATTCTTTTTCACACGAAACGAATGTGAGTCGTTAACGAACCCTTCTGTTTTTTCCCTTATGCTTGCCTTCCTCTAGTGCTTAAAGTGCTATAATCAAATGGTATTATTTCGTTGGGTTATGCCAAAAAAGATTATTAGCTGTAAGGAAGCTACAATGATTTATTTCGTTTTTTTTTTTAAAGTTAACTTGAGTCCCACCAGCAAGGTGTATGCGTCGTCGGAATTCCTTAACTATTCACGATTCCAAATTTACAATGGTGAGTGTTAGAAATAAATTCGAAAATTTGTTATTTCTCCCATCATAATTGTTCGATTTACGTCAAATTTTGGTTCAGCAATACTGTTTGGGGTATCAAGCGTTGTACCAAATTTCATTCCAATCCGATCTTTGGTTTGGGCTCCACCCAGACTGAAAATGTGCAACCAACAGACCAACGGACCAACCAACCAACATTTTGCAATTTGGTATCCGTTATAGGCTACGCTTCGCTCGCTTCGCTCGCTCGCTCCGCCAATTATTGTAACTTCATTTCATCTACAGGACATGCAGACACGCATGGATCATGAACGTTTTTAATAGATCCTAAAGAAGCATATCCTAATAACGATTTTCCCCTTCAGCGAACAAGGATGATATTGCTTTGCAAAGGCACTGTGTAGGAATTCCGGTAGTTTCCTGCCAAGCGGGGCGTATCTGCTGTGGAGCGTGATGTATCTACAATAATGAAAGAGGCATTGTTGAACCATTGTTCCAACAGGGCTTATACTTCTCGAAAGTGGTTTGAACACAAGAAAACTCCTTTTGAGAAGTATCGTTCCAGTTGGAAAATTTTTTAACAATTCCTTTACATTGTTGTAGATATATATCACTCGGCAGAAAGCTACGGGCATTCCTAAACAATGAATTTGCCCATGATGCAATGCAAAATCATTCTATTTCTCTGAAGGAGAAAATCGACATTGGGTTTGCTGCTTCAGGTTCTATTAAAAACTTGTGGAAAGCCCGAACTTGATGTTATTTTAAATCTATTATTTAAGATAAACAAATTAAGCAGTGATTCTTTGAACTGTGTCTTTAGGTGTTTGAGTTTACTGAGTGTGACTGTTTTCACTTAAACTGTCCATTCACTGATTGATATTCTAATCATGGTGGTTATAATTACGAAGCAGTGACAGAAGTCAACCTACCTTTTTGGTTAGTAGCTGGGAGACAGATCATGGCATAATTCGCAGTATACATACTACGTAAGACTAGTCAGTTTTGTTAACAGCTATTGGAGTTTAATGCACGGTGGTGACGTCACGCTAATACATTCCCGTGCTAAAAGTGAAGTCGTTATATACGGTTAATCTGAAAACCCACACACGTCACAGTGGGTTAATTTTGATAACCCAGACTTTTTTGATAACCCACACTTTTTTGATAATCTAACACTCTTTACGCGGGTCTACACAACCCCTGCTCCACCATGTGTCATATGACCCGACTTTGTAAAATAACCGTACACAACAAAAATGCAACCAGCATAAACAGGCACATTTACAACCTGCGACATTTTTCTTTCTAGCCTAACACGGAAAAAAAAACACTCGTGTACTATGCTAGACCCCCACCCACGGAGGAATGGCCCAACCGGCAACCCGGCAATCTTTCATTCCGACGGTACGAAAACTAGGCTACTGACACTTCCTAAACACACCTAAAAACCTACGAGACTCAAGCGAATAGCGCATTTTATATACTCATCTTATTTAAACTATTAATGTAGAAAAAAACACAGTTTTATCTTAAACACAAACATCGGTATTACGCAGCGTCTCTCCCCTTCGGTCGGCCTTCATACACAGGAAGCTTCCAACCCCGTTTCTAAACCGGAACTTCCGTTCAGGAATTTACATAAGTTGCATGTAGAAAATCTTAAATTCTTGAAACAAGTCTTTAAAAACCCTAATAACACGATAAATTAGCTCGACGTCACACCTTAGCATTAAAATACATATCCGTGAGTCCTTGTCGATTTAACGGCTATAACTTCTCTTGAGCTCGAAACGGTTAGTCCACTATCTCGGGGGTGAAGGGAAAAACTCGTGGGCTTCGTCCACTCGTGATTCCCTCCACCCCCTCGATATTGGACTAGCTGTTTCTTACTCGCGAGCATTTATGGCCGTTAAATCGACAAGGGCTCACGGATATCTATAAGTTATCGCACGGCCCCTAACTTAAACAGTGCTAAAAACGAGCAGCGATATATCCCATACCACCACAATATTACAGTGCGTGATATTCATATGGCAATACTAAAGTGTGCTGATATTGGATATTGTCACACTAAAGTGTGGTGATATGGGACGATGCCATGCACAGTAAAGTGGGGTGATGTCACAATACGCTACTGTGAGGTAAACAACGTAATGTGTATATGATGGAGTCTCCGTCATGTACAACACCATAATAGCCATCAGTCCATAAAATTAAAAAAACCCTTTCTCCTACACCTTTTATTTTAAATAAATCTCACTCTCAAGACACAAAACACCCTCCCACTCAAATGGTATCGGCCGCAAACCTGAAAGCACCAATGCAAAATTATGCAAACATGACGACGTAATGTTTGCATAAACAACACAGCTGTGAAGGCAAAATTTCATTTACCCAACAATTATGTCGAAAGTTAGGGACTGAGTGATAAATTAGTACTACCACCTGGGGCAAACTGTATCGAATTTATGAGCTGATAAGCGATATCCCTTACACGGCCAAGTCGCTCGAACTACATCACGATGGCGTCCCTATGGTCATTGGCTTCGAATCATCTTGACATAGTTCTCCTGGACTAGCCATGTGCAGGATA
>JAHWFP010128150.1:0-14346 GCA_023313725.1 Lithobius niger | reverse complement strand
TTCCTGGTAGGTGTTAATACCTAGATATTAAGCTATACAAATTGAAAATCGGTTCATTGGTTCGATCTCTAGGAGGTGAGAGCAAATGTTCTAGCCCATTTGGCTTACTGTGTCAAGAATATAATAGTTACATTAAAATAGCCTGCGAAAGGCCCTAGGACTTGTCCAGACCTACGTTTTAAGTATTAGAACTTGAAAATCGGTTCAGTGCTTCGATCTCCAGGTGAGGGCAAAGAGTCCCAACAACAACAACAACAACAAATGGCCATTATCATCAAAATTAGTAATGCAGTGAAATAGTTACGACACGACCCCAAATACTGAATTTCGTCGGTCTATGTCAATTCTGGGCGAAACTATAGGAGTTCAAAGTTTGACCTTTAACATGGAAGTTCATGCTGAGGCTTACATATTCTGGTGAAGAATCAATCAAAATGATTCGATGCGAGACTATGGTCAATTTTCTGAGACCTTTAAGGCCCTCGAAAGCCCCCAGGTAATTAATGCATTTCTACGAATCAGCTGGTTAAGCGTAACTGGCGCTACGAGTAGAGCATTGTAATGTTTATATCTTGAAAACTACGGAACAGATGTTTGTAAACAAACATTTTTGCTTCATAGGCATCTACACTGTCTTCACGCCTATCACATCCTACATCAGCTGACTAATAGTAGTTGGCTACGCGACCAACACGTTATGATATCTCGAATACTACTGGTTGCTTTTCGTGAAACGAACACCGAGTGGCTTATTAGGATGTCTGCTACATGTGTACACTTGTTTTATACTACGTCATTGGCTAAAATTAGTTGCACGAGCGAGGAACACGACTTGTTAAAACGATACTTGAAACAATGTACAAAGGCGTGCAGCTTCATTTTATGCTATGGGGTCAATTAAATATTAGATCAATATATACATAATGTCTGTAGTTTATTGCTAACACTCGGTGGTGGTCACAACGGTTATACTAATACGTGGAAATCTCAAGTGATTCGTTTGCGGGAACACTTTTTTCAAACTGCTTTGAACGGCTAAAAATAACATTCAAGTCGACTTACAAGTCCTTCCAAAACGACCAACCTGTATGTGAACCATACACACGCTTCTGAAAATAGTTTGGTGCCTTCAATGCACAGAAACCGTGAGCAACCTCAACGAAACGTTCTAAATGTGTGTTGTGAGGAAAACGACGTCACCTTTGGACTCGACTGACGACTCCATCACGAGTCAGTCGATAATCCATCCAGAATCGATCGATAAACTGTGCCTCATTCGTGTTCAGAATTCAGAAACCATCCTCCTTTGCCTGCTGCTGCAATCAGTTGGCTCCCACAATCCCTTGGTCGCGTTCAAGATGACGTCACTTCCGTTGAACGGACATGTTTTGAACGAGGGATGAAAAAATAAGTTTACTTGTAGGAACATTTGCTACGTAATAAACGTCTATATACGAGCAAGGAATGAAGTAGTTCGTTGGACTCTTAACTCTCGTTTTGCCTTTGAAGCTCTGTATTATAGCTCTATCCAGTGTGATGTGTTTTGGCAGTACAAAAACTGTGTGCAGTAGCAGATTTTGTTTTGCACATGTGTGGCAGTTTAGAAAGTACCTGTAGCTGAAGCACCGTAGATGCAGGCATATAGCGAAGCTCGACCATAGAGCTATTGCAATGCATGGGCAGCAGGTATGACCGGAATATCCTGTAGCCGTGTTTTAATATTTAGCTCCTCTTCCTGCTGGAAGCAAAGGGTGAAATGCTGCATTTTTGGCAAACAATCTCAGAAAATAACTCTAAAAACTATCGAAAACAAATAAAAAGTTCCGTGTCTATAACTTTGAATAAAAAGATGGTAATAAATTATAATGAAACAAACTTTATTTCGGATTTCGTAAAGCGGAAGCAGGGCCGTAGGAAGGGAAAGGCGAGCAAGGCGCCCACCTACGGCGCTGGCTTCATGGGGCGCCTCGCCAAATTCATCCCAACCGTGTAACTGTAGAAGAGTCGCAAAGAACAAATATATTTTTTAACGGCTGGTATTGCACACGAATTAAAGAACAAAAGTTGTATAGAGTACTTTACTGTACTTGCGCCTTGCTTCTTTAACCATAAGTCATGAGTCTCTCAAGTCATTGACTGTCAAAGACTCGGTCACGTACGTAGCTGGAATCGAATATGCATTGTATTCAACCAGCATCCAAGCCACTTCTATGACGCTAGGGCCTGGCGGCGGAGCACAAATATATTTTTTTACTGATGGCGTGGCACAACATTTATATATAATTATAATTATATGTATAATAGTCAGTATTTAGTTATGTAAGCCTCAATATAACATTCGTAAAGATTTTTTATTTATATTTTACTGAAATAGACGGGGGAGGGGAGGGTGCCGCACAATGGTTCGCCTTGGGCGCCAAGAGGGCTAGCTACGGCCCTGAACGGGAGTTCTCGGAATGAATATGGTGCATAATTCTAAGGGTGAGGGAAGAGGACAACGACTTTTATTATGCACTGAAGTTTGGTTTGACGTATTCTCAGCCGAAGCCGTGGCACCAGAAGAAGAAAAGGACAGTTTTGTTAATTAATTCCAGTCGTAAATGGCTGGGATCTTTTACTTGCTCCAATCGGCATGAGCACGAGGATTCACAGGGCCCCTCCTCCCGACAATGCCTGGTGTGCGTGAGGTTAGGCTCGAACCCTGGTCTTCAGCATGTCGTAACAGGCCAACAGACCACCTTGCCTCTTTTGAACCCGCGGCAATAAGCATATAGTTTTTCTTTCTCCTCCCTCCTTCTAAAAAAACTCTTCCCTTTATCATTAAAGAGCAATTTAATTTGATGCTTATGACCGGTTGAAATATAACCTTCTGAATTGTTTACACCCTTTGTGAAATATGCCATTTGCTGAATTGTTTTACAAAGTACATCTGGAATTTGCAGTAATCTTCTCCAGCCTATATTTTTGTCAGCAACAAACAGGCTGCAGGTGACTAATGGCTTCTGTACAGCTAATGGACCAAAGACTAAACATAAACTAACCCAGGGAAAAATAACATTTGACTTCAAATCAGTAAGCTGTATCAAGGTGGGTTCCACCTTGTAGTGACTTGTGCCCCTGGTGGAGGAAGCCAAGCCATCTTTTTTCCCGTATCAGTTCATTCATTCTTTACTTTTAGGCTAACCTGCCTCAATTCTGATCTAAACACCGACCCATGCGTTTTCTACATGTGACGACCCATAATCTATATGACAGACATTTGCTCCTGTGTGCGCTTGATTTCAGCCATACTCGACGCCTGAGTAGGCATACTCGTATGGTGCTCCATGCTGGGTGTGTGCGTCAGGGAGGTGAAAGTGAAAGACTAATACGAATATACCACTTCTTTCCCGCTTCATCTTTTCCCAAGGTAGGATATTAAACACCATATTCTATTTTCTTGCGTAGCTATTTAAAAGATATATCCAAAACGTGTCTTCGTGTTTGTTTGTTCAGCTACGGGGCAGTGATCCGGGTTGCCAATGTGCCACACATTACAGACATATTAAACAAACACCAATTCTACATCTTAATGATTGTGTATCTGCACCTCTTGTAAAAGTTTTAAACGTCTCGGGGAGGAGGACAGACTCATCGATCAACTTACGTGCCAAGTCTTGTGGATGATGAAAATGGGGACGACGAACATGTTTAAGATGGTGACATTCCACAAGCACATGATGGACAATAAGTAGCTGGTGATACCAATGATACCAGGCGACACCAGTGAGAAGCCGAGTGCCATGCCTGGAGCGACTTTAATTGCCCACAATTTATTGCAATGTTGTTTGTCCCACAAAGTCTACCAAGCGGCATGCAAGGAGTGTGTCAAGAAGTAACAAACGTTGTATGATGCCAATGACTTCACGGCACTCATGGTATCACTAAAGATGATAAATCACAAACACAGAATAGCCTGACAGAAGGTGAACAGAAGGATACAGTCACTCCCTCATGTACACAGGCATATGGCTTGCCAACTTAAGACTTTGACTCATCAGTATTCAGTAACAAGCCGCCAATAACAAACTTACTGACAGCATATTCGCCAAAATTCCCTGCAGGCACCGTCCTAGTGGAGGGGAAGATTAAGGAGGGCTGCCAGGCGGAATGTAAAAATCAGCGGCAACCATCCCCTCAAACCATAGTTATATAGGTTATGGAGAACCTTATACCAAGTTGCATCGTAAGTCCTCTCCAAATCAAAGAAGACTTGAACTAGATGTTGATGAAGGTGAAAAGCCTCCCTCACGAATGATTCAAGTGGGACCGGATGATCAATAGTTAATCAAAACTGTCGAAATCCAAACTAGAACCCTGTAACGCCAGCACCCAAACAAATCTCTCCCTGATCAGCGGTACCATAACTTCACATATGCAGCTAACCAGCTTTTCCAGCAGCACAGAGGATGATCACTGCCGTCTTCCATCCAGCTGAAATAGAGCCCTCTGCTCATATATGGTAGAATAATGCCAGCAAGAACTGCTAGAAGAAAAGCTTCATATGAATAGCTTGATAGTGAACATCATCACTACCTGGGGTGGAGTCAAACATCTAGGCCAAAGCTAAAATGAATTCCTACTTGGCGAATGGTAGGTTGTAATCCTCCGAACCGTCAGACTGACAGTCTAGAGAAAGAGCCTTTCCCTATGCTTAATCTTGAGGAAACCAAGATCATAGTTGTTATCACGCAAAACCCATACAAACACAGACGCGAGACAATTAGAGATATCCAGCAATCACGGCATTTCGTCACCCTCAACTGTGCCATTGAACAGGATATATCCCTGATATTTAGTGCACCTTCTTCACCTTCTGCTGTAATTGCGTGAAACGCATGATTGACAAAATGTAAGCTGACCATGAAACGTGTCTAGCCTCACTGATGACATACCTGGCGTGGGCTTGGTAGCACATAAAGGTCACAAAGATTTCAGTAGCTGGCTTGACCTTAAGAACTCGCAATGCTCATCTGCATACCTGAACGGCCTGCCCACAATCCGGTGTCCACCATGGAACTGGGAGCTACCCATGGCCATGTAGACATTCATGGGATCGTAGTATGAGCTGCAACAATGACCATGTCAGTGAAATGAGTTGCAAATTCCTCCACAGCAGCAAAGTCCTCCACCACATGCTGAAAGACAGCAGCCTTAGGAAAGACTGACCCGTCTGATTGTCCATAAGTAAGGCCTGGAGGTCACGCAATCCTCCCCATTGCATTGCAGTCAACACAGGGGAGGTAATTGACCCCGATGTAGATTTTGCAATGACAGCCCAGGTAAAGTGAAGTGGTATGGCTAGCAAGAAAAATGCAAGTTCACTGCCAGCCAATTGCTTGTTTCCAGGTTACAGTATGTCATGGCCCTGTCATTCAAAATGAAAATGGATCTCCAGTGCATTCACTCCTAAGGGACCCTCCTGTTGCTGTCAATATTAGGTCCTCCCTACTAGATGTGGTGGCTGTTAAAGTCTTCCAGTACTGGTAAAGGAGAGGAAGCTGGGGGACCAGATTCTCGAAATCTCCAACCCCAAAGACCTCATCATATGGTAAATAAAGTGAATAGATCATAATAGCTGTTCGATAAGCGACTCCTAACGGCTACTACCTGAAATATAGGGCGTAACGATACACTAGCATGCGGCTGAGACCGGTGTACCAGTATTGCAACCTCACCATGCACACGTGATACAGTGTCCACATTCAAATGGTAGATACATTATCCCCAAACAACCGTTTAAAGCAAATCTCCTACATGCAGCAGCACAGATGTCATAAATGTGAGAAATGTTGCAAATGCAACAATATCCGCATGGGTCTAATGACCATTGCAGTTGAACTGAACGATGGGTTACACAGGCACAAGGGTGGGCTGGAGAGTTAAATCTTCTTCTTCACCTTCACTCCGGGCAACTCCATAGTGTCCAAATGCTCACCAAATCCAAAGATAGGGTGAGTTCCAGGAAGAAATTGTCCTCGTACGAGGGAAGGGCACTTAGAATGGGAGAGTAAAATCTCTTCCTGCTCCATGGGTAAAAGAGGATTTAGTGGTCCCCTCAGGTAGCTGGTGGTTTAACAACTGCTTTACTTTCTCTCGCGCTGGTGGGGGTTGAGACTTTATGGCACATCGACAGCTAGGTCATTAGAGTCAACCTCAGTCACAAGTGGTGGTTTCTTCACAAGCAGCGTGGCAGCTTTATTGGCAGTAAAATTGTTTAGCACCTTCTTCGGTGCACTCCTTGTAGGTGAAGGCATAAAAATGTCTCAGTCGAATTAGGACTAGTAGAAGGAACAGTAACGGCACTAGGAGCAGGAGCATTAGCTGCTGTGTAAGCAGTAGAAGGCTGGGTGGGCTTCGATGGTAAGGCAGCTACTGGGTTCAATGGACCCGAAAGGCCCTTTAATGATGGATGCACCTGGGTCAGTAGAGTAAGCCGCATGCTCACCATTGTCATCAAAGATCTGTGCTCAGTGTGCTAATCCCCGCCAAACCATAAAACCGGGCCAGTTGTTGGTGCACTGCTAACTATCTGCAGATGATCTGCCAGCTATATTGTCTACGTAAAACTTGAGGCGGGCCTTGCTGCCCCACTTGTAACAATTTTTAAATGCTCACTGGATAATGTAGGTTTCCCTACTGACTGGACTAAAACAGTAGTTACACCGTTTTTTTTTTTAAAAAGGTGATGCGTCTGTCGAGGTCAATTATAGACCAGTCTCGTTAACCTGTGTTGCTTGCAAACTAATAGAAAAACTAATTGCAGAGAAGATTAGAAGCTAGTTGGTATTGCTAATTTAAAAATCAGTTTTGCTTTCTTCCCAGCAGATCTGCTATTATCCAGCTGTTGCATTGTCTGGATTTCTGGCCACTCGCCATGGATACTGGAAGTTCATTCCATATTGTGTATCTAGATTTTGCAAACGCCTCTGATAAGATCTCGCATGCTAAACTTTTATACTGCCTTAATAATGTTGGCATTGGTGGTAAAATAATATAGTGGATCGAGGTTTTGTGGGAGATGGAACTCAATGTGTGAGAATTAATAACTGCATCACAGAAGCAGTTGCTGTAACCAGTGGTGTGCCACAAGGATCCGTGCTTGGCCCACTGTTGTTTACTAATTTAATGACTTAGTGCATGTGGGTAATATAACTCTATTTACTTATTTGTGGATATTTGATAGATTTATAAATGCTATTGAAGACCGAAATACACTACAGATGGCATTGGATGCTATAAATATCTAGTCTAACGACTGGCAACTTCCTCTTTCTGTGGAAAAGTGCTTTGCTATGTTCTTTGATGCTTCAAAATTTGAAAGCTATAAACTTAATGGTGAAATTTTAGATTCGGCATGTCAGCTCACAGATCTGGGTGCAATACTCACTAACGACTTAAAATTTCCAAAACATTCTGCCTCTATAGTATCTAAAGCGTTTAGAAGGGCTTATTTAATACATCGTTGCTTTCCCCATAATGATGCTAAATGTCTGATAAATGCTTTTAAGACTTATGGAAGACCAGTTTTAGAGTATGGATCCGAGATTTTTTTTTTTCGATTTTTTTTTGTTTTCGATTTTTTTTTCCGATTTTAGATATCATCATCAAGTGCCACAAAATGATATTAGTTCAATCATCTATTTTATGGCTGATTGTGATACAGCCTGTGACACGTGTAGTAATACAGTATGACCTTAGTAAACATCCAACTTTTTGTTTCATTCCATTCCATCCAATATTTTACAAGATATAGATTTCAGCATGTGGCTCGATCAATCTGATAGATTTCACTAGTTGTAGTATGTATTGAATGTCATACATGTAAAAATAATGCACATACCACAATAACTACTCAAAGTTTTGTCTCATTTGTTAAAGCTTATTATTCCGTAGAAATACTTACCCAGGTTTCCTGCAGGTACACGTCAACAGAAAAAAAATTAGTTCACAGAATTTAACGAAATAATAAGAAAACATGTGTGTCCTGTACACTGAACTTAGGCGACTAAGAAAGTAATCAAGCCCTGACTCTTTAATCTAAAGTGGAAGACGAGTGGATGGGTTAAATGAACATTCAAATTATTTTAATTTTCGTCTATTGAGGCCATATGGCTTGCCTTGCAACTGAAAAAATTCTATAATGACCTTTGTGTTTGCTCTGCTCATTCAACTCATGTCTTGGTCGCATCTTGACTCGTCTAGATAGTAGAGCAAGAAGTAAAGAGCCACTTCTTTTAAAGGGCCACTTTTGTCTGCACGGCTACTTAAACGGCCACTAGAAGGGCCACGTTTCTGTCTTCGTGTTGTCTTGGTGTTGTCTTGGTGATCTCCGTGTCGTATTTTGGAGATGCTGTAATTAAATTGTTATATCGGACGTAAGTACGTATCCTTACCGCAATTCTTGTGTTTAGTTATTGTGTAAGTAATCCAAAAGTCAAACATGCATGTCAAAATGGATGTACTTGCCCTTTAATTAAGGGACGGAATTAATCAAGCAATAAATTCAACCCAACATAAAATGGAAACAATATTCTCAGTAACCAAGTCTCCTTTTCCATTTATTGCATAGCTGATTTCGTTAGTTATCCTTATATAATGCCCTGCTGGTAAAATTATGTCGAGCATACGAGTACACCTTTTCAAAGAGGATGGTGTTGAATACCGACAGCAGCAGCATCAAACCGATTTACAATGGTGTCAGAATAATGATTCGAACATAAACCCACGCCAAACTCAACAAAGCAGTAAATGTATGGATATAATTCACAGTTCAGACAGGCAAAAGGATATCTAAATTTTAAAAAAGTGAGTATGATTGTTCATAACGATACGAGTTTAGCTAAAATTTGTACTTAAAACTACTAGTAGCGAGTGACTTTGCAACATAAAAACTGACTTGAACATTAAAAAAAAACGTAGTGGATAAAGCCCCGTCCCAAATTTTCTAAAACTTGAAAGACTTTAAATCAACCCCAACTTGAAATGATGTTCTCAGACTAAATCCAGGAACAACTTAGCATTCATCAAACAACAAGACCGTGAAAATGTCCTGTGAACTGGTGGAAAATGCAGCTTCAACCACACCAGCCCAAATGCAACTAGTAGAAACTGGAGAATGGCAGCAAAATCGTGTGCAGCCCTGTAGGACAAATCATGGCAGCCATTGTCAATGCCATACCACAACAAAGTCATGGCCCCACCAGCCTCGCTGACAGGCTGTTCGCATAGCCGGTCCTACAGCAGCTCGTACAGAAGTTCACAATCTGGTGCTCCTGCACAGAGAAGTAATAGTGCTCCGTGGAGCGTCAATAAGTTTAGACAATCTAGGAGTTTAAGCCAGCATTTTCCACACATCATTTAGCATGATTATTATTGATCTTTTAGCATGAAAAAAATCAACCCCGGCTACAATCCAGCTTAGGCATGTTTCCCCAAATCAATTGAAAGCATCGTCATCACCCACCTGCCAATTGATGAATATTATTGCAAGCCCTGCTCCTTCTTTAACAAGATATTTATCTAAAGCGCAAGGAAACCACTTTTCTTCTTTGCATGAAATCGTCGGTGATCTAAGAGCCTCTCAACTAAACAGCACTAGCCAGAACCTAGAGAAAGAGAATACTGTAATGTAGGACAATGTTTGAGAAGTCAAAAAGAGCTTAATTAAATTTTCAGGCGAGGGATCTACCAATGTTTTCACATTTTTACTTCTGGCAGATAATTTAAGAAAGATCGATCCAGACTTACCGAACAGGGAACTAATTGCTGCTGCTGCTGATAAATGTACACTTACAGTGTAAACAGCCCTTTCTCTTGCTACGAGCCAATCAAACGAACTGCGGAAAATTTAAATCTGCTTTAGTGGAGAGATTTAATTAGGAGGAAGAGAGGTATCTAGGGCCCAGTTCCACAAAGCCAAGATAGAAGGAGAATACATTGAGAGCTTTGCAGATTGGTTAGAAGTTATGGCATCAAAGATTTGGATGTTAAAGCCAAAAGACAGTGAATTAGAACAAATAATCAAGACAAACTCCTAGGACGAAGGACTTCGATGTACTTTCCAAACAGCAATTCTGAACTACCTCGAAAGTGACCTAGCCAGTGTATGGCCAGAAAATTGGGAAGAGATTTTAAACGTAACCTTGTGGAGTAAAGCAGAACATAGTAGGATGGATGATTTGCTTCTACTGCAGCCACAATTAAAAGCAATAACAGTTTCCCCAACACGCCCAAATATCACTATAGCGTCTGCAGATTTGGCCAAGGTGCTACAGGATATGGAGCAGATGCAAGAAAATAGAAATCTCAAGATGAGATAACCACTGAACGACTGAACGAGGTGAGAGTGAGCACAACGCACCGAAGAAAGAGAAGCAAGATCATTTTATCACTGTTTAGGGAAAATTCATCTAAAGAGTGAGTGCAGAACACAAGACAGTCAGTTAGCAAAGGATTTGGCTAGGAACCTAGCAAGAACATCGGGAGATGGATTAACCAGAATATGACATTATACTTAGGAATATAGAAGCAACCATAAGGGAATAGGTGACAACCAAAGAAACAACCAGGAATTTAGAAATGATGCACAGTTAAACTTGACCCATTTCCATCAACAGCACAACAACAACAGCAGGGGAACAATCTACAAGCTACAATATACCACACAACTATCAAAACTACAGTGAACATCAACAGCAGACAACAACACAATCAAACAGACAGCAGCACGGAGGCAATCCAGGCGAAGCCCCACAAAGAGTTGTAGAACTTTCCATAGTCAAAAAAATAATACATAGTTCAGAAAGTGGCAGGTATTTCAAACTAGCGGGCTATGCACGGACAAGTAACCAACAATCTTGTCCAGTGAATGCCATAAATTCTGAACAAATAAAAGACAGCCCACAGACTAGACAATCCTCAATCGAACTTTTCAAATAGAGACGCATTCATTCTGAAGTCAAATTGGCCAGAATTCTGTTAGACCTTTATTCGAAAGCCGATTGGCATCAACATAAATTCGCTTTAAAAGACAGAACAATGATGCTGATTAGATATTTCGGCGTGCTCCCAGACAAATACGTAGGTCGTGGGATCTTCCTTGCAATCTGACATTACTTTCACTAATATCTTTCAAAATGTGTTTAACGAAGTGAACAATTCCCATAAAATAACATTACTTTGTAATTGTTGCTCTATTCAAAGTTGGGATCAATTCTACAAATTTTCATTCTGAGTTCAACAACGTGAACACTAATAAACCAATTGTTCTCGAATTAATCGGCGAGGAAATGAAAGTAGAATTTCATATTGTTTTGGACTCCAGCGAGAGAAAACATCATTTAATTTGATTTGGTGAATCTATAAATATTCCAACCAAAACCAGCAAGAATGGAAAATAAAACTTCGTCTAAAAGCTTCAGTGACAACACCCAAAATTTGCGTAATCTGTTGGAACAGCAAGGTAAACCAAACTGGAGAAGTGCAAGAAATAAGCCATAAACGAAGAAAGGAAAATAAGTCAAGCTCCTAACCACAAAATCTACAAGATACCGAATTGACGCCTCACCAACTCCGACTAGCTAGAAGCACCAGCAGGCCAACAGCAACTTTGCAAAACTGAATCTCATGACGAAACACTCATAAACTGTTTAGGATACAACGCAAAATCAATTTTCTCAAGACCACGTCTAATTTTCAAGTTAGGAAAACAAAAAAGTTAGCACCTTATATTCTAGGTTTGGCGTTTCGTTAATGGAAAATTCAACATCCGAACAATTATTAAAAGACCCATCCGTTATTTGTTATTAAGATGAGATGAACAATGCAGTGACTCTAATAGGCATTGGCAAAAAAAAGAGTGAGAGTAAATAAAATGTTAATTACAGAAATTAGTAAGTGTGAATTTTCGAGGAAACAACAATTCAGAATCGTTCCCGATGGTTCTTTTGGGAAATGTAGATCCTTTTCGGTTATGATTAGTTATCTTAACAACCAGACATAGTTAAACTAAATTGCAGTGATCAAATTATGGAAATTGGCAACCTTCAATTTTAGCTTTTGGCATCACCATTTAACATTCGGGAAGCATATAACCATAACCAGGAAATACTTAATTTTGACACAAATTTAACAGAACAGACGTCCATACGCAACGATTAACATCTGTTCCGACAAAGAATCAACCAACAATCTACAATCAAATTGGAAGCCAACACCACAAAATTATTACAAGAAATTCCCTTTCCTTATTCAAGCACGTTTTATTACCAAGCAATTTTTAAACTAGGATAACAGGTGTGTTACATGTGGGACACCCATCGTTTTTATTCCACAAAGCAGGAGTTTTCAGATTTGTCAAGCCAGATGTCTTGTAAACCAGATGCCCTAATGGGAGTAATTCCAATTATGTTCATCACCGTATTCAGTGAAGATCTATATTTGCCAGCAGGTACAATTTTGGGCCATTACAACAATGCAGAAATGAACTATGACGACGATGACACGAGAAGAAACACCTGCAAATGTTGCAAATCCGAAAACTCATCCAAGGCCAATTCAGACAAAACATAACAACCAAAGAATAAGTCAAGCTGAATGGGATCCAAAGCCCATGAAGAAACTACACATCGAAACTAAAAACCATTTCCGCAAGCACACCAAGGCCAACTGAGGAAGCTGCAGAATCAGAAGAAAGGCACATAATAAAGTAAGATTTTGAAAAAGATTGGAATAAACTACAATTTAAATTCTCTCTCCTAGAATTGGAAGATCAGGAACGTGTCGAATTTCCAGACATGTTTAAAACACACCAAAACACATTTAGCATGGACGAATTCGACTTACGAACGTATAAAAAGTATGAAGTTCACACTGAAACGGGTATGCAACTCCAGTTAAATCAAAACTTCATGAAGTTCCTTTCCACGAGAGGAAGATGCATATCTTGAAGATGTGGTAAAAATAGGTTTAATAATAGAATGCAAATCAGAACGGCTCAGTCTATGCCTTCTACTAAACAAGCGCCTAGAGGGATACCGAGCTGTAGTAAACCTATGTGGACCTAAAGCAATTACAGAAAGCATTTCAGTTCTTCTTCCAGTAATCAGGAAAACACTTGCCCACCTCAACAGCACCAAATATTTGTCGAAACTAAATTTCTGAATGGGTTTCGTCCAACTTATATTAGCCAAATCCTGAATGAACAAAACTGCATTTCAATCAGTCAATAAGAATTACATGTTCCAAAAATTGCTGATGGGACTTAAAAGGAGTGGTTCTCAATGAACACAGCAGAGATAAAATAAAAGCTATGAAAGTTTTTCCACAACCTAAGAAATTTGAAGAATTATCTTAATGTGCAAATTTTTTTATAGACATATCCCAAATTTCTCAGCAATCCTTACCAAGGTAACTAAAAAGAATGCCAAATACATTTGGAACGAAATGGCAGATAAAGCTTTTAAGGGGCTCATGGAGGCTATTGTTAACACCACAATTCTATGCCGTCCAGATTTTTTCCAGCCATTCTATGTAGAATCCAACAGCAGTGATATATCTTTAAAAGATTGCCTCTCACAAATCCTGGTATAACCAACATATCCACTCGCTTATACTTCAAGAACCTTGACACAGCTGAAAAGAAAGACAGTAAAATTGTGAAAGAAATTTTAGCAGCAATCCATGCCATACATACTTTCAGGATGTATTATTAGGCAAAACATTTTATATCTACAGACCATATGGCTTTAATCTAGCTACAAAACAGCTGTGGATTATCACCAAACTTAGAACACATTCTGATAAGCATAAGGGAATATGACTTTATAATTCGTCATCGGCCTTGAAAACTTTTACCTGTGAGCAATGCATTATCGCACATAGAGATACCTGTGTGTGTTCTAGGCTAACAATTCCCAATTAGACTTGAAGCCACGTCGTAACCGAACAAAGAGCAGACGGCTACTTCGGAAAGATTTTAGAAGGAGTTAAATATTGAGATTCTGCTGACACTATAGACGCGAGCAACAAAAGAAACATTTGCTACATGGGTTTCGATGGTGTGCTATATCGTATATGGACTAAGGATCCAGCACAAGGAAGAATGGAAGACATCGCACCAGTCTGCATCCTAGAAGCTTTAGTAACCCATAGCATTATTATCACTCTTCTCCAGCAGCAGGACAACAATCAGCGAAAAGCACCCTAAATCTGATCCAAGTTCAATATTTTTCGCCAACGATGGTTCACGACATTGAGCTTACGTGAAAACATGTTTAATTTGCTAACAATACAATCGACAATACA
>JAHWFP010128149.1:60830-83200 GCA_023313725.1 Lithobius niger | reverse complement strand
AAAAAAAAAAGAACAAATTCCGAAAACTCGCACATGTTTTGATAATGTTAGTGTAATGTACGATACCTGTTTTCATACTAAGTGGGGTTCGTTTTCCTAAGGCAACATTGAGGCAACAACTCTCAACTTGGCTTGCAAACTGTGGACTGTTTAATATGTCAGTTTGCTCGTTTATAAATTTGTACAGTCAGTGTCACATGTCAATGTTATGGTAGTAACGGCACTACAGTTAGCTTACCATAGCAGCTGAGGATTTGAATCATTCATCCCTGAGTAAGAGACTAAGAGTGTCTATAATTTTAGGCTGAACCTGCACACATCACTAGCGACGTTCTTTACTGTCAAAGTTTTTATCAACGAAACCAACCATGTAGGCGAGAGACTATATAAAACGCGGGTCAAATTGACTTGCTTATCACCATAGTTTCCTGTATGTAAGAGGCTTAACGTTAGAAATTCAACGCATCGTCCAGTTAGCTGCAGATTCTGCCACGAGTAGCGCTGCGAACACCCCAAAAATGAACTGCTCAGCATGCGTATTGAACTGTGAAAAGTACTCGTAACGCGCGATATGCGGATTTTAAACTTAAAACACTGTATTCACACCAAATTATTAAAGTTTAACAACAATAGCTTCATGCTACGTACATACCTCTTTGTCCACTCGACGACAAAACAAAGCCTCCGAAGGTTTAATTTCATGAATTTTAACCAGAAGAAGACCCAAGGTACGTGCGTGTAGTACTGTATACTACGCTACGACGTTTTCTATTCTCATTTAAAATGTGTTAAACGATCGTCTGACGTAGCAATAAATCGTCCGAAGATTTCACTGATACTCACCGTTACCTTAAATTCATATTAAAAACCAAAACTGGTAAAAGGGGCCGCCAAGTTCCGAATGGTTCGGCCCTTCAAAGGAGTGATATTAACACACCAAAACATTCGCCAAGTTAATCGCACCGCTTAATAGTTCGAAGGTTAAATGAAAACTAGAACATTGCTACTTTTGGTAGCAATGTTCAAGTTTTCATTTAACGCCCAAAGTATTATTCGGTGCGATTAAGTTGGCGAATGTTTTGATGTGTTGATATCACTCCTTTGAAGAGCCGAACCATTCGGAACTTGGCGGCCCCTTTTACCAGTTTTGGTTTTTAATATGATATCAGTCCTTTTTTTTTTTTAATTGTGTAAGTGGCACGTCAACAAGAAATTGGTTTTCTACAATTTGTTACTACCTTTTGCCTATAGGCCGAACCATTCTCAACTTGTTCACCTCTTTATAGGGCTTTGGGTTGGTTTTAATTTTGTTGTAATTTGTTTTATTTCTTTAGTTTTGGTGTGTTGATATCACTCCTTTGAAGGGCAGAACCACTCTCAACTTGGTGGCCTCTTCACCAGTTTTTGGCTTTGTTTATTTTGCTTTGTTTTTAGAGTTGGTTTATTTTTCGTGAATACAATTTCTTTGGCAACATTGTTTAGATTTATCGTGCTACACTAGTGTGTGTCTAGGCACGCACGTCAATATACGCGTTGTCATTGTCCGAACTTTGGCTGTCCAATGAGAGATGATGCCGACAATACTAACAATGGTTATAACAATGTTTTCGTACTTACGCGCCCTCCCACGCCATCCTCATTACATCTCTAGGCTCCAAACCATAAAAGGTACGCAGTTCGTATCGTAGTGTAGCTATTCGTCCAATTTCATAGCTGGAAGCGTTCCCGTTATCTCGGTAGCGATGAATAATCACCCTATGGAAATTAACATGGGGATGAGCGGACTAGAATTAGCTATAGCTAGCTACACATTTTCAACGTTATTGAGGGTACGACTTTGCATTGAAAGCAGCTTACCTGGCATTCCTACACGAGTTAAATTTTGTCAGGTGGGTCATTGCTCTTGATTTCAACACAATTTAAGCTTTTGTACCGCATTATTATTATTTTTCCCCAAGTACCTGAAATGTGTCCAAGTATGCTTCAATATATAAGAAAGGCACTGACGCTATGGCGCCGCGCTACAATGGTTTACAACCTCGACAATTGAACTGATGTGATGTTTGTTGTGATGATTGTTGCCTAACTTGGCGCGACACACTAGCGTGTGTCTAGATAATGTTCGTTTTGTGATGCAACACCGGGAAATCTAATAATGAGAAGATCACCACGTTCTTGTGTACCGCTAACACTAATCAATGTTACGATTGGGGTAGTACGTTCTTGATGCTCTGCAGCGCAACGCTTGGACGACGCGTCTCGCATGCTACGTGAAACCGAGCTTTAAGCCTTTAATATACAGGAAGCTATGTTATCACGATGCAAACATTCCCCCTTTGTATTCTTTTTTTCTTACTTTCTTTTCTTTTTTCTTGCATTCCGTCCATTTTTTCCCCCTTGTGCATATAGTCTAACTTAATTTTATGCAGAGTACGAAGAGCAGAATGATTTAATGCTATTTATGCACCTCTTCCATTGTTGAAGCCGTGCATTAATCTTTCGTAATCGAACAGTGAACGCAATCGGCACCATTGTTTAACTACGGCCAAAGCGTGCATTAAATTCTGATAAATGCACAGCCCAAGCATGCATTAATGATAAAACGAGTTGGCGTACAAAACACGCAAGTCGCAAAAGGGCTTGTTGTAGAAGGGCGGGTTTAAGCAACGACAATTTTTTCGCTCACTAGCTTTTAATTGGTTAATACTAAATCTGCTGGCTGCTTCTCGCCTTTACCGGAGAATGCGGTTTTCGAGCTGTCCAAATGTAGTAACCAAGGCAACATCGCGGACGCAGATCTTTTCCTCGTGCCTCGACGTACAACACGTTCAACATGACATCGTCGATTTATGACATTAAGACAACAATTTGGCCAGCAGTGCAAGGCAACGGACTGATTTCTGAAGCGGTGCGATTTACTTGGCGAATGTTTTGGTGTGTTGATATGACTCCTTTGAAGGGCCGAACCATTCGGAACTTGGTGGTCCCTTTTACCAGTTTCGGTTTTTGATATGATAGCAAATAACAATGAGAATACAAAGCAATGCACCAAAATTATTGCGTACACGAAAAGCGAAGAAAAACATGCCAAGGTGAAGTTTCTGACACGCAGGCGATCCTGTAAAATAAGAATTTTTTTTCTCCCTTAACATGATCGCTGACGTTCAGAAACAGTTCGGGCTAAAACCAGATCAACTTCCGCAAACCAAAAACAGTAGAATTACAACACTCGTAAAGAAAAATGTGTCCGCTGCCATGTAGTGATTCCATTCTAACAAGAAAGGCTGCCACCAACCTTTTGGTTCCAAAAAATTCAATGACTCAATCGTAGTTAAAGGTGCCCCTGTTCGCCATGTCGATAGCGTTGCCCATATTCTAAACACAGAATTCGTATTCCAGATCTCCGTCATCCAATAGGGTGATGTGGGTCCTTGTGATCTCTTTTTAGTTATGGAAATCGTGGCGCTGCTGCGAATAGTGTTGTTTCATCTTTAATTTACCGCCATTTTCTTTATGTTGCTCGAAGATTCTACGATGCTGCATCTAGGAGTTGAAAAATTGAAAAAGCCCCTTTAATTAAACGCCTACCCCTTGGTTATGAGATAAAGTTGAGCGATTTAGGTTGGGAGGAGAATGTTAGCCTTTCTAAGCTGTTGATTGCATACTTTACAAGGCGGATCCATACTTTTTTTCGGAAATTAGCTTCACTGAATTTTGACTCTGTGCAGAGTAGTACGTAATTACTAGCCTTAAATAATCCCCAAAACCGAAAACAAACCCATGGTGCTGAAGCGCTAACGCACAGGGGTGCCATGCGGTGTTCAAAACTCCTTGTCTACCTTCTTAACAGCAATAGAGCAGGGTCATGTGACGTCATAGTGGCTACAAGAGAGGTAGCTGCAAGGGGCACTAGATTAAAATTGAGGGTTAAACAACGGCACTTCTAATCAAGGCAGTGCTTTGAGAGCGGATTTCATAGGCTTAAAAAAACGTTGTTTTCTCTAATCCCTTATGCTGCTAGGGCGTAATTGGAAAATAATGATTCCACTTGCTTAAAATGTCAGCAACTGCCAACAAATCGACAAAAATCGTCCATTATAGGCCTAATAAATCCACTTTTAACAGCATTGTCTTCAGTAAGACGCCCTTCTTTACCCCCTCCAGTGACCTTTGCAGCTATCCCAGTTACTGGCTCCAGCATAGAGTTATATACAATAATACAACGTTGTGTCACTGCCCTATACATTATTGTTGGATTTCCAAGTTATCTCCCTGTGTTAGGTGCTTCCTCGGAAAATAAATCGTGTTTCTAACACTGACTTGTGTATGACTGAATGTTTCAAATCCATTACATGTCACGCAGGAAAGCAAACATTCAGTAAAATAAAAGTAAGCACCTTTACGTCAAAATTCAGTTCATCAACTTAAAGAAGCTGCTTTACTTAATGCTGTTTCATTCATAAAAACTCATTTTTGTTCACGTGTACCTAACAGAATACATTCCCTTGAAGTTAAGTAGCACACCAAAATGCTCCCTTCCTACCCTTGGCAGTAGAAGGCAGTTAGTGGAACGGTCTGGCTGCGTGGCTGTTTACTTTAATGAAAGCAACTTGATCTTTAGCTAGGGCCAGCGAAAGACCTAGAATGACACACAGTGCCTAATGGGAACCACTAATTCAATAACATGCAAGTAATTTTACACAGCCGCTTTGCTTCCATTTCCGTTCTCGTGTTTATTTAATCAAGACACCAAACGTTTATTTACAGGCGTTTCATGGTCAGCAGTACTTAAGGGCGCTAAAAATTAATTAAATGGTTCTCGGGTGACGCATAAAAAAACTGATGCGAGCGAGTGACATTTTGTTTTTATTTTTTATTTGCAGTTTTTCAGATGCGAGAGATGGCTTTTTTTTTTTACCCCAAAAAAAACTAGTTGTTTGTTGTATAAGAGTATAGGCTACAATAGTTGGATTTTCCAGCTACCGTTATGCCTCTGGAGGGGTGCAGACAGCAATGGGAAAGTTTAAATTAAAGTGGCACTATCACCGATTGAAAGTCTGCAGAATCTGGCAACATCTAGCGCTATCTAGTAATTACTATCTAGCACATGCTGGCGTCAAGCGAAAGATTGCATAAGGCCATTTCTTTTAACGAAACAAACAAGCCACGACCTCGTTAATTACGGAGTGAAAATTTGGTACGTCCTCGTGCACTTGTGAGCAATCAGTAAAAGTTGACAGTATCACTACCGCTAGATGATGCCATGGTATTTTCGTGTGGTTTTCAATCGGTGATAGTGCCACTTTTAAGCTTTAAAAATGTTGCAATTAATACCAATCGTGCAAAAAAGTTTTTTCACACTCGACACATTCAATCGGTTTTTTCCCTCGGGTTAGAATTGCGTGCACCTCTAAATGAGACTTGTGCTGAGCCGGCTCAAGGCACACGCGAGCAACGCGGCAAAGGGGCACCCAGCACGGGAGTGGGAAAACTCGTCGTACTATAGTGATAAGGCAGATTATTGATTGGCGATACAATCTACCACTGCCACTTTATACTGCAACGAAGTAAAGAGAAAAACGAGGTGAGAATCTGTGCTTGTGCTTTGAAACTTCGGGAATGATGTGGGTTGATAGGTAGGTCGAAGCGTTGCGCGACCCGAAACCGAAACTAATGCTGATGATGATGATGATGATGATGCTAAGCACTTTCCTTTTAAAACAGAGTGCTGGCCAAAGCCGCAATGCCCGCCCCTCCACTGCAAACCAACCAAAACAACCACAACCCACTCCCCCTAATCCTTACCCCTCCTATTCCACCATCCCAAGAGCACCCTCGTTCCCCATCCCACTCTTCTCCCCTCATCCCTCCACCCGAGGAGCCATCTTACGGCCTCCTTCCCCTCCCCCCACTCTCATTAATCTCGACCTCTGAGGTCCTCCAAAAACTAGGCTAATATCGATTTTGCATTGGTAAATTCAAGCGGCCAGGCCGGACTGGGAGGGGGGCCGCCCAGTGCCGATCGGGGCCACTGTTGGTCTGGCCGGCCCACTTTCTTCGCAATGGTTAATTCCACGGCTCGCTGATCACGATTTACAGCACCGCCACGTGTCGGTTTGTGGTACTTGACACGTTTTACTTTCTGCCGCTATACTGCAGCACCATTCATAAACAATTCTGATTTAAGCGGCGCTGGCCGGCTCCGTCTCTAATTTGATTTCGCGTTGGTATATGAAGCGGTATTGGCCGTGCCTGGCACGATCAGGCTGACACCATTGGTGTGAGCCGGACCGGCTCTCGAAACACCGGCCCGGCCTAGGCCAGCCCGATTTCGCATTGGTTAATAAAACGGTGCCCAGCCTTCCTTGGCACGGCCAGGGCCACTTGAATTTACCAATGCGAAATCGGTATTAGACACGAATAATCCCAAACCAGATACAAATTGTATTGCCTTGAGTGAGAGATGCCATACGGCACGGTGTTTTGAAGGTGTTATTTTGTCTTCCCTCATTGCCCTACGGTAAAACTTACCCCCCTACCGCGTTTGTGCAAGGATAAAGGCTTAGACCGGCATTAAGATTTAAGTTTAACTTTAGCTAGTTGTTGAAATCAGGCTTAGAAAGGCACAAACCCCCATTCAACGCATGCTCCAACGTCTCTTCCACCTCCCCGCATACCCCACCGGTCGTATCCCCATCTTCCCAACTAGTCCTCCATACCAAATCCCTTGTACCCAGTGAGCCCGCCCTCGCCCTAAAGAACAGGACACTCCCCCAATCCCCCAGATACCATTTTTCCCACCCCCATTCTCCTTTTCTCCTCACGATATTACTTGCGCCTGGCATTTTTGTCGGCAGGTGGCAGTCTGACAGGAAATGAGAACCGTGAAATGGTGAAATGGATATTGAGCATGGCGTATGAAAAATGATTGTTTAATGATTCGAATCGAACACGAATGAAAAGTAATGAATTATTGAAGCCTACAATTGTTCATAAATATAATAATAAAATTAATTTTGAGGACTGGGGTCCCGGTTACGTTTTTGACAGACGTAACGTAAGATTCACATTTTGCAGCTTCTCAAATCGTGAAAACGTTATCAGAAATTCTTTTTCTCGTTTTTTTGCAAATTTGACATTATTTTTTCCCCGAGGATCTGTTTGCCCTAGCCATATAAAAAGAAAACCCTCCTTCGCAAAGCCATTTAACACACTCACGAATTTTTTGACTAAGTAGGGTGAATTAGTTTTTTGTTTATGTTCAGCCAAAGAACTGCTAACAGAATCGTGTGCTAATAATCCTGATGTCTAATAGATTCAATGCTAATTGCCTATTTTCAACTGCTTGGGTTCCCGATTTTATTAACCTAGAGAAAAATCATTAAAAACCCTCCTGCATTAATGCTTAAATCTTCTATATTTAAAATTTAAGGTTTTTCAGATGAATGGATACTTCGTAAATTGGGGCCAACGGCATTGGCAAATTTCTGAAAGAACTGAAAATGAAAGGAAATTTTATTGTTCTTGTTAAGTCTTTCTGTTGGTGCATTACTTTACCGCATTACACAGACAATTCTTACAAAATAACAATCTTAAAAATGACAAAAAAAATCTATTTCGTTAAGAAAATAGGAGTTGGTGGTCTAAATATATGTGTAAATAAAATTTACAATAGCTTATAGAAAGAAGAAAAAAAGGCACGCTACGGGATTCGAACTGCACACCTCTCGCACCGTAGGCCACCATCATACCAACTGCGCCACACTGACACAGAAGCAGAATTTGTTCTTAGACACTAGTAAAACCGTGTACATTTTTCGAGGTTACAATATGGGTTCATTCTTCTCACAAATACTTAAGAAGTAAGTTTAGAAAGATGCCTTGGTTAAGGATTGTGTGTTTGTTGTCGAACTTTAACATAATGAATGACAAAAGAAGAGAGCCACAACTTCGTGCAACCATTCCCATGACCTTCCAACAGGCCATCTGAATTCTTATTATAATCTAACTCATTTTTTTTAGGCTTACAGAAAAAAGCTTAAATGCTTAAAGTCTAATTCTTAGTGGAATAAGCATGCATAAACAATGTATCTGCAGGAATAAGCATGCATAAACAATGTATCTGCAATGTAACAAAAAATGATATTAAAGAAAGACGACTACCAAAGTGACTGCCCACTGAGATAAATACAATCCTCAGACTACAAAAAAAAAGGGAAAAGGATTCCTGGTAAAGAAAAATGCTTTTAATGCGTATCACCCTGGGGGCCCCAGTTACTGAATTTGCTTAGCGCTCAAAATTGTCTTCAGCCGCCCCTGGACTTGTGCGCAAAAGCCTTTACACAATCACCACATTCAGACGTTTTCTTGCCACTGTGTACAAGTGCACGCTCTGTTAAAGTATACTGCGCTGCCAAAACCTTTCTGCATTCAACATATTCAAACAGTTTCTTCCAGCTCTGTACAAGTGCGTGCGTCCTTATACAACGTTTGTGAGCAAAAGCCTGTCCACACTCGATATATTTAAATGGCTTCTAACCACTGTGTGTAATTGCATTCAGTGATAAACCATTCTTCTTGTCAAATGCCTTTCCACATTCAACACATTTAAACGATTTCTTTCAGCAGCGCATAACTGTGTGTCATGTTAAATAAAACTTGTTAATAAAGAAGAAATCACAAGGTAAAGGGTAAACGAAGCAAGCAGTTGGCATTAAAGACTGGCCTTGTGAGGATACACAATACACTAGTCTGAGAAAGAAAGAAAGACAACTGCCCCGGCTAGGACTCGAACCCAGAACTTCCCGTTTACTAGCCGGGCACTCTAACCACTGTGCTACCGAGGCGGGTTCTGGCTACAGGCTCCAACCGAGCTAAGTAGCTGTTCAATCTTTCTCTGTGGTGACCTAGAGGCCACAAACATGCATACAAGGAGGGAAAACAAAATTGCTTCTTGGCCTCTGCACTAGAACCCTCCCCGATAACGCAGTGGTTAGAGCGCCCGGCTAGTAAACGGGAAGTCCGGAGTTCGACTCCCAGTCGGGGCAGTTGTCTTTTCTTTCTTTCTCAGATTAGTGTATCTTGTATCCTCACAACGCCAGTCTTTAATGCAGACTACTTTTCACACTCGTCACATTCAACCGGTTTCTTTCGTAACATGTGCAAGTGCATGACTATAGACTGCAAGTGCATGACGATAGACTTGACTATAGACTTGATTATAGACTTGCGCGTAAATGCGTAAATTCGAAGCACAACACATTCAAATGATTTCCATCCTCTGTGTACAAGTAGAAGGTATTATAACACGAAACCACTTCCCCAGTTCTGCAGCAGCCGATACCGTCAACGACAAGCATTCATGATTCTCAGCTTTTACAACTTGAGTGATGGGGACACTATAGCATAATCGTGCAGCATACGAAACCCATCACCACAATCTTTACGTCCATTAATGATATCCGGAAAAATCTCCAACTACGTACAGATTTGTTTACTTGGTATAAAGAGCAAATTTTGTCACAATTCTCGGGCCCGAGAAAATTTCAAGCATTCCTGATGCATCGGACGTACAGGGTGATCGTGTGAATGGAGTTCAAGCTGGCATGGTCAGCGGCTCCAGGAAGAGTTTGATTAAAATCTTGATGCGCGATCGGATGTTTTTTTTTTGACCCAGGTTTAAAAAAAAGTTCCACGGGCTAAGAAAAAAACCATGCGGGCACTCCTGAGAACCACTTGATTAACTTTTAGCGGCCTAAAGAGATGAAGTGTTTACAAAAGTCGCCCACGACAGCTTTAAAGGGGCGGCCTTAGGGAATGTTGAAAATACGGGACGGTCTGTATGCGGACATCTAACACGCAACGTTTTCCTTCGTGGCAGGCAAGCCCAACCTTTTTCTGCGATACTGTAAACAGCTCGTGTCTAAAGCTGCAAATGGACGCCTGCAAGTACTAAAAGGTGTTTTCTTCGCTAAACAAGTTAAATAGTTTTCGTACGTCACAATATCATTTAATACATTCCTCTGAATACCTTTGTCCGCCTTCTTAAGAGTTCCACAACTCTCGAAGGAGTACTTTTGTGACCTCAGAACAACAAATTCGGAATCAGGTTTGTCGTTCGTTTCATCTCCAAAAGACCCTTAGATTTTCTTCTTGTGTTCGCTATACAAAAATTGGTCCCTACGGTGATTTCTGTTGTCGACCAGACGAGGTTTTCATTTACATTATCTACATTGTAAGGCAAAGTATGATAACAAAAACACGACAACCCCCAAAGCATACGGCCACCTACAATAAAAGGGGCGAGCGTGTTAAATTCTTTGGCCAGAAGATGAAACTGGTACGTTGTTTTGTTGCCTTGAAAAGTTAAAAAATGTTCTGCGCGGTTATCTCAGCGGCAAGTCTTACGTGACGTCATGCACGAAGGGCAGTTGTTTTTCACACGGTGCGGATCGCTCAAGTAAAGAGAACCTGGGAGGGGTGGGGGGGGGGTGAGGTAGCTGAACGGAGAATTAAGTGAACCTACAAGGTGCGCTTTATTTTGGGAGAGGATAGGAAGTAAGGAGGGGGAAGAGCGGAGGTAGATGATGGGAGCAAAAGGGGAATATACCGTGAAGAAAAATTGCCCGAGGCATTCAATGTTTAGGCGGGGATCCGGTCGAAATCCCGACAATCAAAATCCTGACACCAAAATCCCGACAATGCAAAATTCCGACATCCAAAATCCCGCCAATCTAAATCCCGACAGATCAAAATCCCGACAGTCGAAATTCCGAAGAATCAAAATCCCGACAGTCGAAATCCCGACAGGTTAAAATCCCTACCGTCGAAATCCCGACAACTAAAAATCCAACTTATAAACTTCGAATAATAATGTGGGTTGTTTTCTGGCAAAAAAGCGTGGCATGAAAATTATCGATATTGCCGAATTTGCGTATAAGTGCATTGAAGATGGATCATTAGTGAATATGATAGGAAAGACACACGAACCCTGAAGCAGAATATTTTCAACCAAATCAATGGATTCTTCTGAGTGACGATATTTTAAAAATCCATTTTTTTTGTAATAGAACGTTTTACATGCAAAAAAACATTTTTAAGATATTACTGGCCGTATTAAAAGCTAAAGCATATTTTTAGCTTATGAGCTTTTTAGCATAGTTTTAGCTTTTGGTTGGAATTTTTAGCCAACGTTTTACGTGTACAAAAAAATGTAAAGATACTACAGGGCGGCCCCCCCCCCCCCCGTATATGGCTGGTTTTACAGAGCATTGTTATGATTTCCCGTTTGCATGAAAATACTGTGACGTCACTTCTTCTGCCAATTATTGTTGAAGGTCCTTACAAATTACACACCACCGTTAGCAATCGCCCATCGCCCAGTCCCCCAAGCCTCCGAGATTGTCACGGTGGACTTCAATAGAACAAAGATTATCGAGATTCCGATTGCAGACGCACAAACAATCAAACAAATAAATAAACAAGCAAAACTACGTTCTTAGTTATATAGATTACTTGTCGGTATTTTTAGCCAATGTATATTTTCATCTTACCCATTTAAATTACACGTTTACTCATTTAAAATACACGCTTAAAATATAACAAACGCATACTGTGCTGTTACTTCTGCGTATATAGGTATGATATAACTTTTTTTGTATGGGTTTTGAGTTGTCGGGAATTTAACTGTCGGGATTTTGACCTGTCGGGATTTTGGTGTCGGGATTTCGACTTTCGGGATTCTGACTGTCGGGATTTTGAACCAGATCCGTTTACGTTACACCTACCGAAAACCGGTAAACAACCATGGGTGAAACCAGCTGGGCACAACTACTAGTGTCTGGATAAATGTTTGGAGTTTCGACCTTGCACATAGAGCTTTCTGTATCGGACAATAAAAGATAACAGCTGACCCCGTATCGATCCTTCATAAAATTTAAATGAAAATTGAACAATACATGTTTCAATTGTTACAATACACGAAACCCGATTTACAGTATTGGACATTGAATTTTGAACACTTCGAATGTTGTACTGAATTCTGCATACAGATTACTCGTTCCCAGTAGATGCTAATGTTTGTACAAACATCTTTCCATTGTTGAAATAGAACAAAGTTGCATTGTTGAAGCACGTTTCTAAGCTATAGTTAGTTCGAATGAGGCAAGTTTCTCATGTAACAAGGCTAAATCGTAACTCGAATCTAGTTAGTCAGAAAATTCATAAACTCAAAATAATTTCTAGAATTCCTGACACATTCTTTTCTAACTATAACTTGGAAAAAAAAAACCGTTAGAAACACGGCGCCGGTCCTAACACAACATGCACATTTCCAATTTGTGTCAACTAAAAGCTATTTGTGGGGTGACAGGTGCTTAACTTTTCTATTTTAAGATATTTTATGGTCGTTGCAATGTCTCCAAAGGTGAAAACGAAAAGTTTAGGTTAAGATTTGCTGATCTATTTCGAAACCATTTTTTTTTACTTTTACAGATGCTGGCTTAATGCTGATAACGGCATGATCTGGAGTTTCCTAGGTCCAGCTGCAGTCATCATTTTGGTAATTTTTGTTATGGCTTTTAGCGTAATTTCCACACATGACTGCCAAAATACATAATTATTTCCTTTGTGTCATTTTATTGTATTTGCTAGAAGTTTCCACTGTATACATGATGTGTGTTAGGAGAGGTAACCCGAACCAACGCCATTTGTTAACATACAATCTTCACATTGCTGGCACAGCCAGGAAAAATTTTCGGAGCAAGCCGAACAAAGGCAGCTGGCGGTCTGATGGGTGGGGTGCGCTATTTACATCCTTAGCGGGTTCTGGTGGAACGTATACGGCACATCACTGCTGTATCTACCTTCTGGACTGTGTTTTTTTTTTTTTTTTTACATATTATCCTGGAATTTATTTAGCAATATGATAACGTGTACATTTTGGGGTTTCGTGTAGGGAACACTGACGCTAGGGAACACTTACACTGTAGGGAACACTGACACTGGTTTCCGTTTCGTACGCCACTGATCCACCTATATTCATGATATAGTGAGCACCCAAAAGTTTCCAGTTTTGTAAAATTTTGTGTAATTCGATCTCTTAAAACTGTAAGACTATTTTCACATGTATTGGAGAAGGTTGTACCTCTGAAAAACCTTGACAACCATGTACGCGCTAATTTCCAACAATCTGTATAATACCATATTACAGCTGCAAGCCGTAATAAACATCGTATCAAAAAACAAAAACTGGTGAAAGGGCCGCCAAGTTACGAATGGTTCGGCCTTTCAAAGGAATGATATCAACTGACCAAAACATTCGCCAACTTAGTTCAACCAAGCATAACTTCATAGGCTAAATAACAAACTTGACAACTTTTAACTTAACCACTACCACAACCTCCTTTAAATTGAATGCTGGTGATAGGTAATTAAAAAGCTGGTTATCAGCAAGGGTTTTGGTAAGGAAGTTCAGGACGAATGTGTTTTCCACTTGATACGAGTTGCTAAGGGCCATACGCTGCAGGTATCACCTGGGTCAAGACATCATAGTGCCCTTCTTGCTTTAGTGATTTATTATCTTAGTTTTCCAAAAGAGGAATTTATTTCCATAAGATAGATGGATACCGAAACTCAAGTTGTTAGCACACGTTTTCACTTCTGTGGAGAACACGTTATGAATAATCGTAAACGAAGAATAAAACCCTCTCCAGACAGAAAGAAATTTCGTGCGAAGTTGCGTTACTACGTGCGTTACAAGGTCAATATTGCTGCAATCGTATGGCTGGTGTTAACGTTTAAGGACTAATATTGAAGTCTTTGATACAACATCTTGCGTAGCCGTGCTGCCGTGAGCTGCCAGTCTGGTAGACTTAAAAGCTGTGTGTATAGCGCACGGAGTATAAAAAAAGGGGGGGGGGGGGAGATGAGGCTTAATGGCGCGTCGACAGCTTGGTCATTAGCGCCAACCTCAGTCACAGTGCAGTGGTCCGGGTTGCCACTGCACCACACATTACAGAGATATTATTCAAACCCCTAATCTAAATCTTGTCATACATCTGTACCTCCTGCAAAAATTGAAAAACACCGGACAGGAGGACAGACTTATCGTCTAATTGACGTATTAAAAGGTTCAAAGATAAAGGATAAATAGTGTTCAAAGGGCCTGGTCCTTGATAATTAAGCCATAGAAATTGAAAATCGATTCATCTATTCGATTTCTGGGTGAGAGCAAAATTGTCCCCTAGAAGACGACGACGAAGAAAAACAAACAACAAGAATATTGCAGTCACATTAAAATAGCATTCATAAGGTTTAAGCTTTAAATCTTGAAAAGCGGTTCATTGGTTCGATCTCCAGGTGAGGCCAAATTCCTCTAAATTACTGCATTGTATAAGTGGAGTAGAGAATAATTACCATCTACAGGCAAATCCTGGCTAGGCCTAACTTGATCTTGAATCATAGTCAACCTTCATGAACGTAACCTCCAGTGCCGCTACGAAATTACAATCGGTCACACAAACAAACATACCAACTATACATACAAGCGTACACAGTGAAAAAAACGGCAGCACAGTGGTGGGACCAGCGCAGTGGCAAACAGCAATGTCATGTACTAACGCCAGATAAATCGCAGAAATTAACAACAGCTCTCAGGCGCTGAACAGTTGCCGGAGAATTCGGACGTGTGGACAAAGCCCTGTTCAAGTCATTCTGAAAGTCAAACATTACTAGTAACCTCAGACATAGAAAAGACAGCATTGGACAAGCAAACAGAAAATGAGCAACAGTCGCTTCAACTCCACATTGGCATGCAGGGGACAGCGTCCAACCAAGTCTGTAAGTATGAGCTTACAGGCGTGAGTGCCCCGTCCGGAGACGAGAAATAATTCCAGCAGCGTAGTGGGGCAAACGCCCCAAAGCAGACGGACACACAGCAGATGGTTGTACGCCATGTAGAGCACAGTTGCTCTCACTGGCATCTCATTCACCTTTCCAACTGATGCTAGTCCAAGCAGCCAGATCAGGACGCCTATCTCGCGGGGTAACAGGGATACGAACGGGAGACACTCGCTCTCCGTATGTCTGCCGAGCCTGCAACAGCACGCAACAACTATCCTGCACACGGTTCATCAATTAAAGACGGGAGAAATAACTAAAAACAGATGCAAACCTATTTACGTTGCCTTTTGGACTTATATGTCAGACTGCCTGAGCGGGGAATCGAACTCAGGACCTTTGAAACCAAAGGCCAAGGTCCTACCGCTGAGCCATACTGACACGGCCTAAAAGGAAACGTCCATAGGCGCATTTAACACGTGCATATATACATATAAACAAACACTTTCCAATCGCCAATGGAGGGACGCTTATTTGCCGCGCCATCCTCCAAGTGAAACGAATGGGACACTTAAACGTGAAATTGTGCTCCATGCTCACCAGTTCAGGTATGGGTGGGTGGGCTCGCCGCTTTGTGATGTGGGTGGTGTGGATGTCACCCCAGAACATTTCTTGCTAATTTGCCCAAAATATGTGACTCACAGAATCCTGATTACTTCGCGTGGGTCTGGACTTAGGGGGTGTTGTGTCTTGGCACTGGGAGGGACGCGTTTTCAAAATTGAGAGCTGTTGCGCGGTACTGTATTAAGACGGGTGTTCAGGTGTGATTTGTCGGGTGTTCGGCTCCCGGGGTCTCGCTACCCTTCTTATCTTTTGCTTTGGCACTCTCCTGGCTCTCCCGGCTTTTCTTCCTTTGGTGTGCTGGATGTGTGTGAAGTGGCACTGAGTGACTGTGGTCCCGTGTAGTTACGCTGTGCGAAGCAGCGTTTGCTTTGCTTTGGTGCTGGTTTGCGACTGGCTGGTAGTGTGTTGGTAGTTACTGTCAGTTGGTACTTTTAGTTGGTACCGTGGTGGTTGTTTTTCGGAGGAGTGGAGTACCATGATGTGTGATCTGTTTTTGTAGGTAATGATGTAATTGGAATTAGAGTCGGAGTGCATGGCTGCGGGCCGCGACTCGTAATAAACAAATCAAATCAAAACGGCATCCTCCAAATAAATACGTCTTTCTGTCGTATTTGGCTGCCAATTTTACGTTTACGTTTTCCCAACAAGAATAACAACAAACCAACACTACTGTATGCACATTAAAATAGTGTTCAGAAGGCCCAGGTCCTTGTTAATTAAGATACAGAAATTGAAAATCGGTTCATTGATTAGATTTCTGGGTGAGAGCAAAATTTTCCCCAAGAAGACGAAGAAGCAAAAAAAACAACAACAAGAATATTGTAGTTCATAAGGCCCTACGTTTTAAGCGATAAATGTTGAAAAGTGTTTCACTGGTTCGATCTCCAAGTTTTTTTTTAAAATTAATTTCTTTGAGCCTTAAGTCAGCCGAAGCAATTTAAAGATCGTGTGGCTGAACCGATTCAATTTAGAACATTACCAGACTTTTTTGAGAGAAGAAATATCTGGTAAAGGGAGGAGCCAACCCGGGGATTTGAACCGGGAACCCTACAATCATCGTAGGGGCCGAAAGATTGTCCAGAATTGGCTAGATTAGTTCCCACAGCCGCTGAAGGAACATGATATCCTCTCACGCTACCCTGGACGGCAGTCCTGGTGAGGACTTTACCAAGGTCCCCTTTCCAGGGGTTCGACCAGATCCGCAAACCTCCAGCAACCACTGAGCTCTCTCACCGCTCAGCCACGATGACCAAAGGTGAGGCCAAAGAGTCCCAACAAGAAGAGTCCCAACAACAACAAGAACTGAGCATGCTGTGAACGCCAAATGGTTCGATTGTTGTCATTAACATTTTTGATGTAGTAAAGTAATTATGACGCGACCACAAATACGGTATTTTGTTAATCTATACGTCAGTTCTGGGGGAAACTATAGGGTTTCAAAGTTTCACGTTTAAGATGAAAGTTCATGCTGAGGCCTACATGATAAATGAGACAGTCATTGTTAAGAGATAAACGAGGTGAAGACGGCGAGATGTACATATTAACACTGGCGATAGCCAGTGTTAGTAAGGGTCGACCTAGGACCTCTGTGTTAAACTCTCAACTTTGAGAGCGTATAACTCCGTCAAAAGTAAACATATTTAAACCAAATTTGGAGTCTAGCCTTGACTAGTAAAGGCCTGTCTGCAGTCCAAAAATTGTGAAATTCGGTCCAGCCAAACCCGAGATGCAGACAGGGGCCAAATAGACAACTTCTTGTTCAACTTCTTGTTGTTGTTGTTGTTCTGGGGATACTTTCGTCTGTCCTCTCTACAGGTCAAACCATTTGTCCAATAAAGCTGGTTCTTAGCTCATTTTACAGGTATTGCTCTGTAGATGTGCCCTTTTCATAAGGCCTTTTCTAATTGGTCAAGTGGTTCAGGGGTTACGGAGCTCTAAACCACCAGATTGATTGTTTTACATTGTTTTAAACATTGTTATTATGCAACAATACCAATTAGCAAACGCCAGCTGCGAGACATAAACTGAAGATTAAAGGATTTGTTTCCATTGTTACCATTGGCGATAGCCAGATTAGTAAGGGTGAGCCTAGGGTCTCTTGTGTTAAACTATCAGCTTTGACCGTCAACTGCACTGTTTTACAGTTTAGCTGCAATTCTAAAAGTAACACGAATTAATAAACAAAAACGGAACGTTAAATGTTTAGAGTAAGGATCTAAAAGTCAAAACCTAGAAGGAACACGGACAAGCTTTGACAGTCAGGGTCTAGCTGTAATTTTTTTTGTGAAAATGTATTTATTGTTGACCACCGGGTCTTCCGGGTGGTCAACAATAAATACATTTTCACGAAAAATTGGAAATCATCCTACAATGACCCATGTGATGATCAAGTGGTAGTATGGTTATACGTTTCCTGCTTTGCTTTACGTTGAAAATTATTTTTCAATTTAGTAACATGCCAGCATATTCGTAGCAGAGAGCATTATGGTAATCCTCTACCATAAATCTACGAAATATAATAAAAATTCTAAAGCATCAAAAGATAAAATGCCAAACTTCACAAGAAAATTGTGTTATTAAAGTTCCAAAACAATATTGTAAGAACAAAGAAAACCTGCTACAACCGTTCATACACACGTTCAGTCCGAAGAGACTAGAACTAATCTAACCACCGGGTAGTAAGGGTCTAATGCTTTCCAGCCTCTTACTGACAAATTTTACACCTAGACCCTGACTGTCAAAGCTTGTCCGTGTTCCTTCTAGGTTTTGACTTTTAGATCCTTACTCTAAACATTTAACGTTCCGTTTTTGTTTATTAATGTGATTATGATTGTTTCTTTTCGGTTGAACTGTTCGGTAGAAGTACGTAAAATGTCAGTGCTTCCTTTAATAAATCAATCGATCACTCAAATGAAAGCGGCCTGTTTTCGGGTAAGGCTTGCAGTTAGGAACGAGTTAATGAATGACATGTTTATAGTTTTGTTGCCTAATACCAATAAAATTGTGAGCCGACACGATAAAACTACCTATTTATTTCGATGTCGTTGCTTCAAGCGCGAGTTAAATTGTTGAAATAGGCAACCGTAACTAACAAAACAACAACACAGACGATGCTTGATTTTTGATTTGTTTATTGAGCCTTGATGCTGTTGTTGTTGTTTATTCACAGGGCATTGGCCCGTAGCCGTATGCCCACAACATACTAACAATACAACCATACAACAATATAACCATACAACCATAAAACAATATAATCAATATAAGTAAAACAAAACATAACTTCCAACACCACTTCCAACACCACCATCTCTAATTCACATGTCTTTGCACAACCGGCCTGAAGAAGAAAGGAGACAGCTAACCTTGAAGCCTTGAGCCTTGATGCCAACTGCACACCAACAATTGGCCGAGGCCAACAATACAAGGACCCGACTCAAGAGACAGCCGTGGCTGATGTTAAGCCAAAATGAAACGTGTTGTTGTTATCACCCAGTTTCGACGATCTTCTTCTTCTTTCTTTTTTATTAGAGCATACAGACCCGAAGCCGTGAGCTCAATGTAAAATTATAACTAAATCTGGTGGTAAACCATCGAAACCATATAACATGAGTGAAAACATTTTAAAACAAATAAAACTTACTATAGACATACTATGCAAAGACGAAGGACTTGGTGGTATTAGAGACCAGGCTCCATACAAAATGACCTCATTAAAAAACAAAGCGGCTAGTATCTTGCAGAACTTCACCACTGGACGCAAATTCCTACGGGTTGAGGCACACACAGGATATACAGCTAAGACAGATACATCTCCCAATGCCAAGGGAGGACGTCTGAAGCCAGACCAACGAGGACACCGGAAAAGGAAATGCTCCACTGTTTCAACTCCTCCACACAAACACAGTGGCGATGAACTCTACCCAAGTCTGAACATGTGCGTACGCAGCAGCACACACCCAGAACGAAGGCGGGAGAGCATGCCCGACTCTTTTCTGGGGAACCCACCAAGGACTGAAGGTAAAGATACCGAAGGGTGCACCGCGTACAAAGTCCTACCTGTCAAACTACCTTCCCATTCCTTCTGCCACCAGGAAGAGGACTGGGCAGAAAGAACTGGGCGAAGATCACGTGGGGCGAGTGGAAACGAAACACTGTTCGTTCTGGAGGTAGCACCAATCCGTGCAAGGTAATCCGCAGTCTCGTTGCCGACCACCCCCGAGTGACCAGGCACCCACAGTATGGAAACCGTATAGCCACTCCGTGTTGCCCCAAACAGTTTCCAGCCGATTTCAAAGGCCAAGGGATGACTGATGGTCAAAGAGCGAAGCGCTTCTCTCACCAAACCGATTCCCGCAGCAGAGTCCGAGACTACAGTGAAATCCTGCAGTTGGAGGTCCATCGCAACATCAAGCGCAATAGACAAAGCAACAAGTTCCCCGACAAAGGCAGAAAGGGAGACCCGGAAGGTAATAGCTTCTAGCCATTTTGAGGTCAGGAACAAAGATCCGAACCACGCCCTCCCAGGAACCTGGCAGAAATGATGCATCACAGAAAATACTTAAACCATGACTAGACTTGCCACTGAAGCAAGAAAGCGCCGTCTCGCACCACACCCATGGGCAGGGAGGACTGGCAAGGGTTGGAACCGGGAAAACCGAGAAAAGAGCAGAAAGCAGAGTTGCTCCGAGACCCGGAGAACCCAAACAATCAAGCACCCCAGAAGGCAGGATACCATAGTCTAACAGGATGCGACAACACAACAATACAACAATGCTACTATACAACAATGCTTGTAACAATGCAACAAGCTTGTTACCTTCATATCAGGCCCGGAGTACTAGGATTTACATCCCAGGCCTGGGGTTCTGAGATCGAAAAAGAGCCAGCACGGGCACAACAAAAAAAAAAAAAAAAAAAAAACGAATCGTGCTGACTTTCTTTTGCTCAGAAAGCTTGACAATGCAACTGTGCGTGCAACGATGCACAAAAATGAGTCCTAATGTCGATTTTCCCCTTCAGCGAACAAGGACGATGTTGCAGTAATAATGACAGTGAATGCGCTTTTCAATTATTACACGACTGGGTAATAAATAGGTTATTACCCGCTTTCCTCGTACTGAGCTCAACAATTGCTCAGACATTTTTAATCTCAGTAATCGGAAAGCGGGTAATAACCTACACTTGTGGTTTGTGTTTAGGGAGTAGAACCCAAAACTGAGTACGAAATATGAAATTTGTTTGAATTGTTCAATAATTACAAAACCATTAGCTTTAAATATATCCGTGTTTTCAAATGACAAATTTTGGAAACTAATTTCGTGTTTTCACAGAATATTAGCTAAACATATTGTTGACTAAAACTTAAAATATTACTTTTTTAACGAGGAAAATTGACATTTATTTTGCCTACGTTGATTGAACATTTTCGATTCTGGTTATTTTGTTTGGAATGGGGTAGATTGTAGCCCAAAGAGGTGTTTAAAAATGGACCAGACACCATTGTTTAGGAAAATCGCTGCTCTCAATTGAAATACCGAATTGACTTATTTTCAATCCTGCCTCTGAAAAGCTGTTTTTTTCCCTAAAAAAATAAAAATTCCCTATAAGTTGAAGCACTGTGCCAATCCCTTTATTCCCACCTCCTCAGATAGAACGAATTGAAACGTCCTAAACTAAAATGCACTAACATGGAGTCGATGAAGCCGATGGACAAAATAATTTGGTGTGCCAGCGAAGTGCCATAACTGTTATTATCTTTATGTTTTTATTTATTTTTTTGCAGATAAATGTCGTTACCTTGGTTATTGCACTTAGAAAATCTCAAACGATCAAGACACGAAACAATGTGGGAACCGTGGAACGAGCCAGGTAATAAAGTTTTGTAGATAATTTCTTGCTTGATTGTAATACAAGCAGCTTTACAACATATGAAGTGACCGCCTTGCACTGATTACTGTGAATTTCATTACTATTTCTATGACGCCTTCTTTAATTTCTACCTCTCTTACACAATTTGCAAGACACAGCTTTTAATTTATCGAAATATTCAAGACCTTTCATTTTCTAACATAATTAAATACGGGACTTACCATTATTTATGACTGGGGGAGGGGGGAGGCAGAGGAAATGAAAACGATTGGCTTTGACCTCTTCATATTTTTGATGAAATCTCCTTCAAGGCCCGAAAAAGTATTACCCCTCCCCTCCCCCCTAACTAAAGGTTCAAAAATAATCGATCTCCCCTCCCGCCCCCAAGCAGAAAGTAAGCTCTTATTTATGCCGATTGAGATTGACTGTAGAATGTAGATGTTTTCCTGTAGCCAAGTTTAATAAGTAGCAGTCTGCACCGACAATTACTAGCTGTAGGAAATCGTGCCTCGTTTTTGACGAAAGGAAAAATGTTGATTTACAACGTTCTAGATAACGTCCAAAGACGTGTTCTTGAAAGCCCCTTTTCTATCAAGATTGTGGTGAGATATGGTGGTAAGATATTGTAGTAAGATATGGTGAAAACACAGTTTGCTTGTATTCCACACTCCTGACGCAGTCAGCACATGAAAGACAAAGAAGCCACGGAACCAGAACAAAAGGGTTTTCTAGAAAAATGATTGAAAAAACTACTCGAGCGTGTATTGATACCGACATCTTCAAAACATTAAAAGAAATTTAATAACTTACTTTATTTAAACAGACATGAGGCAAGAGTACCTGTGTTTATCCACAACCTGGGATAAAAACTTCATGTGTACAAGGTTCACAACATGCGAGAGTTTATACATCAGATCTGGTCATTATTTATGGGTGGGCCATCAGATCACACAAATGCAAACATCAGATACATCAGATCACAAATAAAACGAAATAAAATCAGAATAAAATCAGATGAAAGAATGCTTAAGTGTTAGATC
>JAHWFP010128149.1:40883-60430 GCA_023313725.1 Lithobius niger | reverse complement strand
CCTAAATTCTAAAACTTAAAAAGCAGCTTGGAAAGGTACCTTTAAGGAGCAATGTAGTGTAGTGACTTATGGAGATATACCCACCAATGCAGATGGTGAAATCACGCGGAACTTTTTTTAATTTTCGTTACAACTACAAAGCATAAAAAAATCCTTTTTTCCCTCAAGTTAGCAGACGTCATGAAAATTATAACCACTGCACTCCTGGGTTCCACTATCACTCAGGAGTGTAATTGAGTATATCCCGCTTGCTATCATGGTGTAAGGTAGAGGAACGGGGTATAATCGACCTAGTGTGGTATAATCACATGATTTATACACCGGGGCATAATCGGGTGATTATACCCTAGTACCTTTATGTTGTGCGCATGCGGAACTTACCGACCTAAGCTTAAAACAGACGCCAATTATACAGACGCCAATTAAAACAGACGCCAAATAAATGATTGTGACTTTTGACTCATATATATACCAGCTAGAAAACTCGACGTATTCATTACGATTTTCGTATTTTAACATCACACTTTATAATTTTTTAGGCTAGTATACTATAATTTCTTCGGCGATCTATTGCCATAAATAATTTTAATTTTTACCGTATTAGTCTTTTAGTTTTTCGATCCCATGGTAATTATTAGCAAACGATTAAAAATTAGTACAGGAACCCACACAGCGCCATCTCTCGGCGGATTTCAGCAATGCGTAGTTATGCGGCGTGTTTAAAGGAAGAAAGTCGCCGACGCAGCATCGTCTGTAACTCCATCGTCGTTGGAGACAAATAATTTTATGAACTAATAAACTGGTAAGTTAATAAAACGTAGCATTACGTTATAAATATTAATAATAGCACAAAGAATGTTTAGTCCTTTTGTTATTATTTATTTTTAATTGGGATATACTCCAGTAAAACAGCCCTCTAGCTTTTGTGGATAATACGGCTGAAAACAATAAGGCTGAATGAACCTTATTTTCGCACTCAGCTTGTAACCAGATTAAATAAAACTAACAAGTGCTTATTATATAATTAGCATTCGTTAGTTTTAATGTCAGGTTACAGGCTTCGTGCGAAAACAGTAGCCGTATTATGCACAAATGCTCTAGGGCTATTACTACTGCGTGTACACTCCCTGTTTAGTTCCACTACAACTTATAGTTGTAGTGTCACTTTTTCCCCATAAAACGTCTGTTAATGGTTAATTATTCGTTGTCATTAGGTCAATTACGGGTCATACCGAATCAGCAGGTCTCCAGTCAAACCGTGTATCCAAATCACCGGGTCATGTGTCTGGAATATTTTGGGACATCGGGTAAAAAAAAAAAACAGTAACCCGTACCAACTCTGGTTGCAACTCGCCCCCTCCTTCTCCTCCCCCCCCCCCAAAAAAAAAAACACACGTAATACATTCAAACACTCGAACATCACATAGTAGTGCTTGTTTACTTCTTTATCCTCAAAATTACGTGTTGCCAGTAATGAGTTTGACATTATTAACTTGACTAATTAAATCTGTTTCGCAAGGAAGATCAGGTTAATCCACAGCTTTTATCTGTAGTTATTAGAAGCATTGAAGGTAGGAATTTACAAACGGCCCCCAAGTTACGATACTGCCAGAAATTTATTACGGTAGTTTCAGTTGATTATAAGTCATCGACTCAGCCAAGCGTATAGTGGCGCAAAATATGAATATGACGGCAAATTGACGTCAAACATAACCAAATAAAAAGTTAAAAGCAAATCATATAAACCTATTGATATTCTGATGTCTCTCGTTTCATTCAATTACACAAACGCGAGCATTGAACCCTAACAAGGAGACCAAAATCTATGTCACATTATAAAGGCAATGGCTCTATATGTAATTGATGTTGGGAAATGTTGGCAAGTGTGTATTTTAATAAAAAAAAATAATAATTTGAAGCATAGCATCTTAATAGATGCTATGTGGAAATGAACCTTATTAATTGTTACTAGTACTCGTTAAAATAGGCAGGAAAATAGCAACAAAAAAATGTAATACTCGTCAATGCCTTCACATTTACATCAGATTTCTTTTCACTTTGCAAAAAAAGAAAAATATCTAAAAATGAGACTGGGCTTACCTGCAGGCTATTTAAGACAGTGAAGATGTAAGCGAATACAATGAGATTTTCCTCTATGATCAGCAACCCAAAAAGCCACGTGACACCCAACAATGGTGCTAAGACAAGTAGACCACGAGCTAGATTCCTAAAGAATAACATTATGATGAGTACCAAATTAAAATTTTTCACTTGGTACGGTTATCCAACAGATAAGTGTATGTATAATTGAACAAAGAGCTGGAAAAGCACTAGGGCTCTTATCCCCATGGAACTCACATCTGTGAACGCACATAAATCATAAAAAAAAACGGATTAAAGTTTACTCAAGCAAAACGAACTATAATTTGAACTCAAATTCCAGGGAACAAGGATTGTTTTTAATCCTTGGGAATATCAGAAAGTGAACGCAGTTTGTGTTTGAATTGGGCCTGGCCTGAGAGTTTGGGTGTGGATATGGTTTATTTGTGTATTATACGAGCGTTTTATTATTTGGGCTTTGCCTAGTCTGTTTGTGGATTTACGATTTAATTCTTCTCGCGTTTTATTCAAACTCTAAAAGATATTATTAAAACAAAAGGCGACAAACAATAAGAATATTATTGTCATCGAATATATATTAATATTAAAGCAAACAAAATTAACTCGGAAACCGGAGAAGAATATATTAATGATAAGAATATTAAAAGTTATGTGGACCATATTTACGTAAATTTCAAATATTTTATTAGCAGCGGAATTGTTCTTAAAAATGACATTTTTCCACCCATTACTTTACTAGTTATTGATTTTATTTATTTATTTGCTGCCGTGCCGGAGAAAATAAAGCTGCAAATATAGCTGCATTACGTTCAGTTTTGTTAACTGCATTTTGCTGGTAATGGCCCAAACACTAGCAGCATAGTCTAATTTGACCTAACAAGGGCTTTGTAAGTCACCAGTTGTGCCTTAGGTGATGCATCACGAAGAACTCTGTGTGAGAAACGTAGTGTTCGTGAGGCATCCTCACAAATTTTACTAATGTGGTTTTGCCATGTCAATTTATCGTCAAGAACAACACCCAGACATCTAGTTTCGCATTTACGAAGAATCTCAATTCCATTTACCAGTCCCACACGGTAGCGGAAAAGAATTTAATCAGTAGCGACTTTACGAGAGACAGATATAGTTGCAGATTTTGCGGCATTCATCTTCATAGTCCAAACAACATAACACCAGTGTAAGAGGCTATCCAAATCATGTTGCAATACCATACAGTCTTCATGTGTTTTAATGTCGTTGTCCAGTGAACAGTCATCAGCAAACATCCACACTGTTGACGACAAAACATCAGCCCAGTCGTTAATGATATACGTGTAAAAAGGAAAGATCCCACCACAGATTCCTGCGGGACACCTGGAGTAACAGCCTCACTTTCAGAGGCGGTGCCATTAATCACAACACGCTGATTACGCTGGTGCAAAAAGTCTGCAATCAACCGAAGAACATTAGGAGCTATCCCATATGCCTTAAGCTTTAAAAGCAACAATGAATGGCTCATAGTGTCAAATGCCTTATGAAAATCATAAGGCATAGCTAGGAAGACACACCTGATGCAGGTGAAAAATTGTTTGCAAAATGGACCGCCGATTGATTACTTTCTTACCAGTAATCAATAAAACATCGAAAAATTCACGATTTTATGAAGAAATACAAATTAATAAATAAAAATCAATTCGGTATCCAAAAAAAAAGGAACTGAAGATTCTTTAAAAACAATAAAAATGACCTTCTCCCCTCTGCATTGAATACATGTAATTACGTTAGGGAAGTCTTAATTGACTTAGAGAATGCGTTGATACGATTGAGAAGACTGTTTTAATTGGAAAATTAGATAAAATCGGATTAAGGGATCAGACCTTAAACATTTTAACAGATTATTATCCAGAAGGCTACGAATAGCGATACCATGTTTGATACCATGTTTTTTGATACCATGTTTTATGATACCATGTTTTTTGATACCATGTTTTTTGATACCATGTTTTATGATACCATGTTTTTTGATACCATGTGTTTTTGATACCATGTTTTATGATACCATGTTTTTTGATACCATGTTTTATGATGCCATGTTTTTTGATACCATGTTTTATGATACCATGTTTTTTGATACATGTGTTTTTGATACCACGTTTTTTGATACCATGTTTTTTGATACCATGTTTTTTGATACCATGTTTTATGATACCATGTTTTTTGATACCATGTTTTATGATACCATGTTTTTTTGATACCATGTGTTTTTGATACCACGTTTTTTGATACCATGTTTTTTGATGCCATATTTTTTTATACCATGTTTTTTGATACCATGTTTTATGATACCATGTTTTTTGATGCCATATTTTTTGATACCATGTTTTTTGATGCCATATTTTTTGATACCATGATTGGAGTTCCAAAGGTTCTACCTTAGGGCTCAATAGGTTTTTTTTTTAATGCACTGTAGTGTATAAAGGACATCGTTAAATACTTTTTATCGTTCATGTATTCCCACATGCTGGTGATATAATGATTTGAATTGGTTCTGAAAATGAAACGATGATTAAACGTTTACAGACGAACTTTGAACCCGTCGGTGAACGGCGTATTCACGTAAAATACGTAAAATACGGAAAAACTCTGCTTCCTCAATATTCGCACGTCTCATACACCAATTAACAAAAAATCTGTTAGGTTTCACGAGATAAATTGCACAGAGACAGCTGTACGTGCTCTTTAAAGAAAAAGAACAGATAACACTAAATACCTAGGATTTTGATCAATGAAAAATGGAAATTCAAGTTTGACATTGAAAATATTAATAATAAAATTTGGCAAAGGCTTCCGTTGTTATATAAATTAAAATTGCTACTAACTGAATCAAATAAAACAAAATACTCTACACCTCTAGGGTCGAAACACATCTCAGAAAGGGATTGTACTGCTTATGGATTTCAAATGAAAGTTTGATTAAAAGACTTCAAAACATTCAGAACAAGCTGTCTACAACAGTAAAAAAAAGTAACTAAAAGCAAAAGAATGTATTATGACTACCATTTACTAACCTTTAAACTAAGAAACTCTGTTGTATCACCAATCACTTTTTCGACGAAACTTTTACAAAATTTCAATGGCAAAAACTAAAACATTAAGTAAGAAATCCAGAAAGAAAAGAAAATTGTGTATTTCTTCTTGGAGAAACAAATACGGTGAAGGAACAGACTCCATTGCATCCCTACAATTTTTTACAAATTACCAAATATTAGATTAAGTTTTTATCTAAAAATCTAGAACTTTTATGATTAATTTAGTGTATATACACTAATCATTGAATATTTATTGATCTTTACATTGATTTTTATTACTTATAATTATTGACCATATTCGAACTTTTTGAATGTTTGTATATCTGTGATCTAACACTTAAGCATTCTTTCATCTGATTTTATTCTGATTTTATCTCGTTTTATTTGTGATCTGATGTATCTGATGTTTGCATTTGTGTGATCTGATGGCCGAGTCATAAATAACGACCTGATCTGATGTATAAACTCTCGCATGTTGTGAACCTTGTACGTGAAATTTTTATCCCAGGTTGTAGATAAACACAGGTACTCTTGCCTCGTGTCTGTTTAAATAAAGTAAGTTAGTAAATTAATTTTTTTTTTTATGTTTTGAAGATGTCGGTAGCAATACAAGCTCGAGTAGTTTTTTAATCATCATCATCATATATATAATAATCCTGGAGGCCGGCTTAAAAGGAAGGCTAAAGGAAAAAATAGAAAGCTAAAAGGAAAACCACTTCTTTCCTCCTCGCGCCCGCATTGAAAAAGGACTCTCCCACTCTACCTGCATGGAAACAGGAGGCAGGCATGAGTGGTCGATCAACTCAATAAAGGTTCAATCTGACAAGTCGTCGGGCCGAACAATCACTTCTCCCCTCCTCGCGCCCGGATTGCAGATGCGCTCTCCCATTCTACCTGCATGCAAAGAGGAGGCAGGCATGAGTGGTCGATCAATCTGACAAGTCGTCGGGAAGAGTGCCGGAAAAATGTCCCGGGAAATGTGTCCGTAAACTTAATTCATGATCGGCCCCGTGCAGCACGGGCTTCCTCTAGTCTTTCTAGAAAGGCCTTTAGTTCTGGTCCCGTGGCTTCTTCGCCTTTCAGGTGCTGACTGCGCCAGGAGTGTGGAATACAAGCAAACTGTTTTTACTGTAACAATCTTGATAGAAAAGGGGCTTTCAAGAACACGTCTTTGGACGTTGGATCTAGAACGTTGTAAATCCACATTTTTCCTTTCGTCAAAAAAGAGGCACGATTTCCTACAGCTAGTAATTGTCGGTGCAGACTGCTACTTATTAAACTTGGCTACAGGAAAACATCTACATTCTACAGTCAATCTCAATCGGCATAAATAAAAGCTTACTTTCTGCTTGGGGGTGGGAAGGGAGTTCGATTATTTTTGGACCTTTAGTTAGGGCGGAGGAGAGGGGTAATACTTTTCGGGCCTTGAAGTAGATTTCATCAAAAATATGAAGAGGTCAAAGCCAATTGTTTTCATTTCCTCTGCCTCCCCCCTCCCCCAGTCATAAATAATGGTAAGTCCGGTATTTAATTATGTTAGAAAATGAAAGATCTTGAATATTTCGATAAAATAAAAGCTATGTCCTGCAAATTTCGTAAGAGAGGTAGAAATTAAAGAAGGCGTCATAGAAATAGTAATGAAATAATCCACAGTTATCAGTGCAAGGTGGTCACTTCGTATGTTGCAAAGCTGCTTGTATTACAATCAAGCAAGAAATTATCTACAACACCTTATTACCTGGCTCGTTCCACGGTTCCCACATTGTTTCGTGTCTTGATAGTTTGAGATTTTCTCAGTGCAATGACCAAGGTAACGACATTTATCTGCAAAAAAAAAAATAAAGATAATAACAGTTATGGCACTTCGCTGTCACACCAGATTATTTTGTCCATCGTCTTCATCGACTCCATGACAGTGCATTTTCGTTTAGGACGTTTCAATTCGTTCTATCTGAGGAGGTGGGAATAAAGGGATTTGTGCATTCTTCAACTTACAGGGAATTTTTCATTTTTTGGGGGGAAAAAAACAGCTTTTCAAAGGCGGGATTGAAAATAAGTACATTCGGCATTTCAATTGAAAGCTGCGATTTTCCAAAACGATGGTGTCTGGTGCATTTTTAAACACCTCTTTGTGCTACAATCTACCCCATTCCAATTCCAAACAAAATAACCAGAATCAAAAATATGAAATTAACGTATAGGCAAAATAAATGCCAATTTTCTTAGTTAAAAAAATAATATTTTAAGTTTTAGTCAACAATATGTTTAGCTAATATTCTGTGAAAACACGAAATTAGTTTAAAAAAATTTGTCATTTGAAAACACGGATATATTTAAAGCTAATGGTTTTGTAATTGTTGAACAATTCAAACAAATTTCATATTTCGAACTCAGTTTGGGTTCCTGCTCCCTAAACACAAAACCACAAGTATAGGTTATTACCCCCTTTCCGATTACTAAGTTTAAAAATGTCTGAGCCATTGTTGAGCTCAGTACGAGGAAAGCGGGTAATAACCTATACTTATTACCCAGTTGTGTAACAATTGAAAAGCGCATTCACTGTCATTGTTATTGCAACATCGTCCTTGTTCGCTGAAGGGGAAAATCGGCATTAGGATTCGTTTTTGTGTATCGATGCACGCACAGTCACATTGTCAAGCTTTCTGAGCAAAAGAAAGTCAGCACGATTCGTTTTTTTGTTGTGCCCGTGCTGGTCCTTTGTCGATTTCAGTACTCCAGGCCTGGGATGTAAATCCTAGTACTCCAGGCCTGAGATGAAGGTAACAAGCTTGTTGCATTGTTACAAGCATTGTTGTATAGTACTGAGATCGTCGAAACTGGGTGTTAACAACAACACGTTTCATTTTCTCTTCACTGTCTCTTGAGTCGGGTCCTTGTATTGTTGTGGCGGACATAAGTAGAGCATTAGGGCATAAGAGCATAAGTAGAGCATTAGGGCATTAGAGCATAACTAGGGCCTTAGGGCTTCGGGCAGATGACCAGGAGTGGTTAACGCTCGTTAAACCCTTTGAAGTAGAGCATTTGAAGAGATCGGCAATGTTGAATCGTTTGAGAAAATGATTGTGCGGGCTAAAGTTCTGTGCGATAGTGGTGTGTGTCAAGTAAAGATTAAGTTGCGCGAATCATGTACCATTAAAGATGTTCCCGACGTAATTTTGGTACGTGGCATCCCAGCGCTGGTGTCTATCGCAGATAGCCCCCCCCCCCGTGCCTTCGTTGTGGGCTCAGAGGTCACTTCCGGCGTGCGCGCGCTATTTTGGAGTGTGTTGTCTGTAGAACCAACCTACAAGGACCCACGTGACCTGTGCAGTCATTTGAGGAGGGCCACGAAGGCCAAAGAAGTGGAGAGTCGACGTATTATGGAACTGCGACAAGCATTAGCACCTGCTACAACAATCTGCGCGCATTCAATATGGTCTCTATTGCCTCTTGGAATTCGCGTGGAATGCGCAATAAAATTTATGATATAGAAAAATTGTTACAGTGCGTAGATATATTGGGCATTCAGGAGACGGGTCGGTTGAAAATTTTAAAGGGACATCTTTTCAGGCTGATTTCGCTCACTCGGGGAGGAGGGGGTGGGGTTTTGGTGAAGTGGTCGGTACCGTACTTAGTGTCGGTTGTTCACTACCCCATTCAGGAAATTGATGCATGCTCCATTAGGGTTTGGATGAATGACCATTGGGTTAACATTGTGTTTTTGCATGTGATAGGTGTTCCACCACAGTTGCAATGGACGACATGGCTTCATCAGTTTTTGCCAGCGTGCATTCTTGGTGGGGATTTTAATGCGCACCTTTATGATTGGGGCTCCATTAGGATCGACACCAAGGTGCGCAGACTATCCAGCGCCATCTCTGCTCCAAGGTTGACGGGCGTTCAAGATGGGACACCTACATTTGTCCGCTGGCAAAACGGGCGAGTACAGGAGTCAGTTTTGGACCTGTTCTTGTGTTCGGGAGGATTGGATAGTCGGTATAGGTTTTTGGTTTCGGATGACCAACGTGGCAGTGACCACTTTCCGGTGGTGCTGCAGCCAAGGGGCACACAGTCAAGGTCTGGGGGTAGGCGACGTACCCGGCCGACTGTGAGTAATGGAATAGTGACTCCTTGGATAAAAGCACATGTGCGGGAAAAGACAGGAGGGAAAAGGTCTTCTTCTGTAGTTCACCCGTGTTGGTGCGAGATAGGCTATCAGCATATCGCCGGTGGAAGCATCAACCTTGTGTTGAGCACTGGCTGGTGTACCGTGGCACTGCTGTTGAGACGTCATTTCTCATCAAGAGAGAGAAGGACAATTATGGGAATCGTCTGTGTGAACAGATAAAGGGAACGGGGTGACTAGCTGGTGCGTGGAAGATTCTGCGTGAAAGATTCTGCGTGGAAAAAAGTGTCTCACATTAATGGCAGATGCATATAATAAGCGATTTGTGAGTGTATATGCGTTACCAAGTGGGGGGCAACCACCGCAGTGTGTTCAAGCCCAGCATGCAGAGGGCCTGCCATGGATCCATAGCGAGTTTGCCAGATCACGACTACTGAATTATAGACCTATTGCGCTTCTGTCAAGTGTACGGAAGGTTTACGAGCGGATGCTTGTAAAGAGATTGGAATGGCACTTGGAATACAACAACTGTCTCTCACCGGTCCAGTTAGGATACAGGTCAGGTCGCAGTGCTCAGAATGCGGTTCTGTATCTTTTGACAGGTATTCACGAGGCATGGGCTCATGGCAGTGTAGCAGTCGCTATGTTCCTCGACATTAAGGCTGCCTATGATACTGTCCGGATTGACTGGGTCAAGGCGGCGCTTGAGGATATGGGAGTTGGCAAGAGTTTGACTAGCGCTATTGTTGCATTGTTAGGGGAACGGCGGTTTGTGACACGGATTAATGGTTTTTGGTCGTCAGAGGCATGTTTCTAATAGGGGTCTTCCTCAGGGCTCCTGTTTAAGCCCTTTGTTGTTCGCAGCTGCGATCAATGATGTGCTACTGGAACTTAGTTTGTCTGCAAACATCGTCTGTTATGCAGACGACGTTGCAATGTGGTTTGTTGGCACGTCTGTGTCTGAAATTATACCACATGTTCAAGCAGCTCTTAATGTTGCGGTTGCACGTTTAGCAGACACGGGTTTGCAACTGGCTCCAGCAAAGACGGAGCTGGTTGTTTTCACATGGTGTAGAGTGAAGAATCGGACTCCTGCCACAGTGGTTGTCAATGGTGTTGTTGTGCAGCAGACGGCTACAGTGCGTTATCTTGGAGTAATACTGGATGAGCGCCTCGAATGGAACAGCCATGTTAGTGCCCTCCGAGAAAAGATCAGAGCGAGGACGTCTGTCCTACGAGTGTTGGCCCGGAGTAAGACTGTCTGCAGAGGTGCTCTTCTGTCGACGTACAGAGGCTTTGTGCATTCGGTGCTCGACTACCACCTGCCTTTCCTCTGTCCGGTGCCCCAACATGTGAAAGCACTACAGGTGGTTATTAATGAGTGTGTGCAGATCATCACATGATGCTTGGTATCTACGCCAGTCGAGGCACTCTGGGTAGAGTGTAGTGAGCCTCCACTACGTTGTAGGGCGGTGGAACTACTGGTCCTTCTTTGCATGCGGAATATTAGTCGTGTTCCAGAAGACCGTGTTGGGAGGATTCTCCATGACCATGTGAGCTTAGGTGATAAGGTGTGCAGCATGCTAGAGGCCGCGGGACACGGAGTGTTGCTTCTGGAGAAAGTTTCTCACCTAAAACTGTGGGATGTCCGTCGGGTCTGTCCTGTTAGTCCGTGGGTGTGGTGTCCTGGAGTGGCACAACTGTTTGCCCAATGGCACACGGACTGTGAAGTCTACTGTGATGTGTCGTTTCGGAAAGTCGGGCATGAGGGTGGAATAGGGGTCGTGATACCATCTTTGAAGTCGTGTGTGAAGCGCCATCTTAGTGCAGTGGCTTCAAGCACAGTTTGTGAACTAGTAGCTATGTCAGTGGCATTGGATGTAGCACTAGACATGCAGCTTCTGTCCTTTGCCATAGTGACGGATTCGCTGGCAGGAATAGAATTGCTGAAGCGAGCGGATGGGCCATGGAAGTAAGTGACCCATTAGTTTTCACGGTTGCTTGGAAGCTATGGCTAGCATCACAGTCGGGGTGTGTTGAGGTTTGATGGGTGATGGGCCACTCGGGAGTTTGGGGGAATGAACAAGCAGACATGCTGGCTAAAGACGCTATAGCGGTAGGTGCTGAGGAAGCGGATTTGGTTTTGTCGGTGAGGTTTAGGCGCCCGGTAGTTCGTGAGTAGCTACTACGAGAATGGGAGCTGCAGTGGCAACGGGCGGCAGCGGGAGGTTCCTGTTTGCGATCCACCCGAGCTGCAGCCTGCGGTCAGTGCTGAATGGGTTCCCGCGTTGGAAGGCACGCCTCCTGAGTCGATTGCGCACTGGTCATTCATTGTTGCATGCGCATCAGTATAGATTGGGTTGGGAGGATTCTCCGCTATGCCCGGTGTGTAGTGTAGATGACACTGCACAACAATTCCTTCTGATCTGCAGACGTTTTATAGGCGAGCGACAGGTGTTATCGAAGTGGACAGTTTCGCATCCGACTTTTCAGTTGCTGCTGGAATGTGCGTCTGGGGTAGCTGCCATCGCCAGACTACAGTCGGTAGTGGAGTATTGTGTACGAGCACGGGTTAGACTGTGATTGTGAGTTCTGTGCTTGTGCTACACATGGCTGTTTGGTTACTTCTGGCGAATTTGTGAAGCTCAGTCTGTTGTGTTTTGTTTTATTTTAGCCTATTTAGTAATGTAAAGAGCGTACGATTGCAGATCAAGGCTCTGGAATAAAGAATTTGAACTTGAATTTGCATCAAGGCTTTAAAAAACAAATCAAAAATCAAGCACCGTCCGTGTTGTTGTTTTGTTAGCTGCGGTTGCGGTATTTCAACAATTTACCTCGCGCTTGAAGCAACGACATCGAAATAAATAGGTCGTTTTATCGTGTCGGCTCACAATTTTATTGGTATTAGGCAACAAAATTATAAACATGTCATTCATTAAGTCGTTCCTAACTGCAAGCCTTACCTGAAAACAGGCCGCTTTCATTTGAGTGATCGATTGATTGATTAAAGGAAGCGCTGACATTTTACGTACTTCTACCCAACAGTTCAACAGAAAGAAACAATCATAATCACATATCAACATCTCGTCGTCTTCTCCTTAGTTTTAGTTTTATTTACAGAGCATTACGGCCCAATACACCATGAGCTCTCTCTAGAAACTACTTAAAACTACCTAAAGTTACAACCCGTCTCTACATTACACACTGAAACCGGCCAGCCGGGGAACAAGAGAGCGTGCGCTCTTCTCCTTGTTTACCTCTTAACAATGACTGTCTCATTTATCATGTAGGCCTCAGCATGAACTTCCATGTTAAACGTCAAACTTTGAAACCCTAGTTTCCCCAGAACTGACGTAGACCAACGAAATTCCATATTTGGGGTTGCGTCATAATTACTTTACTACATCAAAAATGTTAATGACAACAATCAAACTATTTGGCGTTCACAGCATGCTCAGTTCTTGTTGTTGTTGGGACTCTTTGGCCTCACCTTTGGTCATCGTGGCTGAGCGGTAGAGAGCTCGCCCTGGTTGCTGGAGGTTTGCGGATCTGGTCGAACCCCTGGAAAGGGGATCTTGGTAAAGTTCCCACCAGGACTGCCAGCGTGAGAGGCTGTCATGTTCCTTCAGCGGCTGTGGGAACTAATCTGGCCAATTCTGGACAATCTTTTGGCCCCTACGATGATCGTAGGTTTCCTGGTTCAGATTCCCGGGTTGGCACCTCCCTTTACCAGATATTTCTTCTTTCAAAAAAAGTCTGGTAATGTTCAAAATTGAGCCGGTTCAGCCACACGAGCATTAAATTGCTTCGGCTGACTTATGGCTCAAGGTAATTAATTAAAAAAAAAAACCTGGAGAGCGAACCAGTGAAACAACTTTTCAACATTTATAGCTTAAGACGTAGGGCCTTATGAATGCTATTTTAATGTGACTACAATATTCTTGGTGTTGTTTTTTCTTCTTCTTCGTCTTCTTGGGGAAAATTTTGCTCTCACCCAGAAATCGAATAATTGAACCGATTTTCAATTTCTGTATCTCAATTAAGAAGGACTAGGGGCCTTCTTAACACTATTTTAATGTGCATACAGTATTGTTGGTTTGTTGTTATTTTTGTTGGGGAAACGTAAACGTAAAATTGGCAGCCCGATACGACGGAAAGACGTATTTATTTGGAGGGTGCTGTTTCGATTTGATTTGTTCATTAGGAGTCGCGGCCCGCAGCCAATTACATCATTACCTATAAAATAGATCACACATCGTGGTACTCCACTCCTCCGAAAAACAACCACCCCCACCACGGTACCAACTAAAAGTACCAACTGACAGTAACTAGTAACTACCAACACACTACCAGCCAGTCGCACTACTAGCACCAACGCAAAGCAAACGCCGCTTCGCACAGCGTTAACTACACTGAACCATAGTCACTCAGTGCCACTGTACACACATCCAGCACACCAAAGGAAGAAAAGCCGGGAGAGCCAGGAGAGTGCCAAAGCAGAAGATAAAGAGGGTAGCGAGACCCCGGGGGCCGAACACCCGGCAGATCACACCTGAACACCCGTCTTAATACAGTACTAATAAATAAATAAAAAGACATAAATCGCTGGAAATAATACTAAGAAAAATTGGAAATTAAGCCAACAGCGAAAATCATACACTAGAAATTATTGAGCCTTGTAAGTGTATGATTTGTCTTCCCTCTCCATTGACTATGGCCGAGTGAATTTCGGTCGAATGGAGGCCTGGTCACGGTTGTGACCTTAATAACGGGTTCAGTGAGTTATCTTTATGCCAGTTGAGGATGTGGCCATAGCGACTAAGGCGCTATGCAAGTGATCTGGGGGCGAACTAGGTAGCTGGTTCGAATCCGGGTCATGCCACTCGGACGAAACGTAAGTGCATAAAGGTGGCTTACTGAACTACGTTATTTCTAGTGTATGATTTTCGCTGTTGGCTTAATTTCCAATTTTCCTTAATACAGTACCGCGCAACAGCTCTCAATTTTGACAACGCGTCCCTTCCAGCGCCAAGAGTCAACACCCCCTATGAGCCCAGACCCACGCGCAGTGCACGCATAGACACGCTTCTGTGAGTCACATATTTTGAGCAAATTAGCAAGAAATGTTCCGGGGTGATATCCACACCACACACATCACAAAGCGGCGAGCCCACCCACCCATACCTGAACTCGGGGCTTAATTTGGGCCGGAACGGCGTTCCGGTTCTTTTAAGGGCAACATTTCACCAGTGGCCGAAAAATCTCATCTTTCGGAAATTTCCGCAGTTTCCAATTAAAAGCAATCCATCCTAAAACCAACTGAAAATCACCATACCATTTAGTGAATTTGATTTAATTTAACCTCAACCATCGTAACAAAACTATAAATGCTGTTATTTATAGGTAGAATGGATGAGGTTTTTCTGTCGCTGCGATCGACCCACGTTTCCACTTTTCTCTTGCTCGTCTCATGCCGCAGCGTGGCGATCGCGTTGGAGCTGGTGTGTTGCAAATATTATTGATAATACTTTTTGGCGTTTTATAACTTTTAAAACGATAATAAAAATAAAATAAGACGCTGAAAGATATTCTAAAGTAGGCCTATGTCTTTTTCATTATATTTCTGTTTTTGAGTGGCTGTTTTTCTGCATCAATCCTAACTTGAATTCGGTAAAACAGTTGGTAAAATACTGTTTTTAAGTGTTTGTAAGTTTTTAATACGTGCCTTTTTTCATCAGGGGAAGTGGGGGAGGAGAGTCAATCCACCCCAACTCCCACGGCGTATCTGGGGGGAGGAGCAAGTGGGGGACATTATTTTGTTCACCAAAATAAATCAAAACAGGAAGGGGTGAAACACAATAATATATTGTATAAGTCTTCAAAAAAGGTACCTTCCAGAAGCCAGAATAGGTGTTGAAATAGTTTAAAATGTTAAACTTTCCGGGACTGAGGGACCTTACAACGCTCCCCCAGATCCCCTAGCTGTGGTTGTGATGGGTTGTAAATTACCTCCCATTCCTTCCTCTGCAAACAAGTGACAGTTCCGGTACTTCACTAATTAGAAATTAAGCACTGCGGGAGGGCTTTGTCCACACATCCGAATTCTCCAGCAACTGTTCGGCGCCTGAGAGCTGTTGTTAATTTCTGCGATTTATCTTGCGTTAGTATATGACATTGCTGTTGCCACTGCGCTTGTCCCACCACTGTACTGCCGTTTTTAAACTGTGTACGCCTGTGTGTATAGTTGGTATGTTTGTTTGTGTGACTGATTGTAATTTCGTAGCGACACTAGAGGTAATGTTCATGAAGGTTGACTATCATTCAAGATCAAGTTAGGCCTAGCCAGGATTTGTCTGTAGATGGTAATTATTCTCTACTCCACTTATACAATGCAGTAATTTAGAGGAATTTGGCCTCAGGTGGAGATCGAACCAATGAACCGCTTTTCAAGATTTAAAGCTTAAACCTTATGAATGCTATTTTAATGTGACTGCAATATTCTTGTTGTTTTTCTTCGTCGTCGTCTTCTAGGGGGCAATTTTGCTCTCACCCATAAATCGAATTAATGAACCGATTTTCAATTTGTATGGCTTAATTATCAAGGACCAGGCCCTTTGAACACTATTTATCCTTTATCTTTGAACCTTTTTATAGTCCGTGCGCTATAGGGCAGTGACACGACGTAGTATTATTGTGTATAACTCTATGGTGGAGCCAGTAACTGGGTTAGCTGCAAGGAGCACTGGATAGAGAAAGTATGATCGTCTTATTGAAGCCAATGCTATTAGACTGGATTTCTTAAGCATATAATGCGCGATTTTTGTTGTTGGAGAAAACAACGTTCTTTTAAGCCTAAGAAATCCGCTCCCAAAGCACTGTGTTGACTAGAAGTGCCGTTTTTTCCGTTACATTTTAATCTAGTGCACCTTGTAGCTCTTACCTCCAAATGGTGTCTCGTAGCCAATATGACGTCACATGATGCTGCGACGCTGCTCTATACACACAGCTTTTAAGCCCTAACCAGATTGGCAGCTCACGGCTGCACGGCTACGCAAGATGTTGTATCAAAGACTTCAATATTAGTCCTTAAACGTTAACACCAGCCATACGATTGCAGCAATATTGACCTTGTAACGCACGTAGTAACGCAACTTCGCACGAAATTTCTTTCTGTCTGGAGAGGGCTTTATTCTTCGTTTACGATTATTCATAACGTGTTCTCCACAGAAGTGAAAACGTGTGCTAACAACTTGAGTTTCGGTATCCATCTATCTTATGGAAATAAATTCCTCTTTTGGAAAACTAAGATAATAAATCACTAAAGCAAGAAGGGTACTATGATGTCTTGACCCAGGTGATACCTGCAGCGTATGGCCATTAGCAACTCGTATCAAGTGGAAAACACATTCGTCCTGAACTTCCTTACCAAAACCCTTGCTGATAACCAGCTTTTTAATTACCTATCATCAGCATTTAATTTAAAGGAGATTGCGGTAGTGGTTAAGTTAAAAGTTGTCAAGTTTGTTATTTAGCCTATGAATTTATGCTTGGTTGAACTAAGTTGGCGAATGTTTTGGTCAGTTGATATTATTCCTTTGAAAGGCCGAACCATTCGTAACTTGGCGGCCCTTTCACCAGTTTTTGTTTTTTGATACGATGTTTATTACGGCTTGCAGCTATGGTATCATACAGATTGTTGGAAATTAGCGCCTACATGGTTGTTAAGGTTTTTCAGAGGTACAACCTTCTCCAATACATCTGAAAATAGTCTTACAGTTTTAAGAGATCGAATTACACAAAATTTTACAAAACTGGAAACTTTTGGGTGCTCACTATATCATGAATATAGGTGGATCAGTGGCGTACGAAACGGAAACCAGTGTCAGTGTTCCCTACAGTGTCAGTGTTCCCTAGCGTCAGTGTTCCCTAGCGTCAGTGTTCCCTACATGAAACCCCAAAATGTACACGTTATCATATTGCTAAATAAATTCCAGGATAATATGTAAAAAAAAAAAAACACACTCCAGAAGGTAGATACAGCAGTGATGTGCCGTATACGTTCCACCAGAACCCGCTAAGGATGTAAATAGCGCACCCCACCCATCAGACCGCCAGCTGCCTTTGTTCGACTTGCTCCGAAAGTTTTTCCTGGATGTGCCAGCAATGTGAAGAGTGTATGTTAACAAATGGCGTTGCTTCGGGTTACCTCTCCTAACACACATCATGTATACAGTGGAAACTTCTAGCAAATACAATAAAATGACACAAAGGAAATAATTATGTATTTTAGCAGTCATGTGTGGAAATTACGCTAAAAGCCATAACAGAAATTACCAAAATGATGACTGCAGCTGGACCTAGGAAACTCCAAATCATGCCGTTATCAGCATTAAGCCAGCATCTGTAAAAGTAAAAAAAAAAATGGTTTCCAAATAGATCAGCAAATCTCAACCTAAACTTTTCATTTTCACCTTTGGAGACATTGCAACGACCATAAAATATCTTAAAATAGAAAGTTAAGCACCTGTCACCCGACAAATAGCTTTTAGTTGACACAAATTGGAAATGTGCATGTTGTGTTAGGACCGGCGCCGTGTTTCTAACGGGTTTTTTTTCCAAGTTATAGTTAGAAAAGAATGTGTCAGGAATTCTAGAAATTATTTTGAGTTTATGAATTTTCTGACTAACTAGATTCGAGTTACGATTTAGCGTTGTTACATGAGAAACTTGCCTCATTCGAACTAACTATAGCTTAGAAACGTGCTTCAACAATGCAACTTTGTTCTATTTCAACAATGGAAAGATGTTTGTACAAACATTAGCATCTACCGGGAACGAGTAATCTGTATGCAGAATTCAGTACAACATTCGAAGTGTTCAAAATTCAATGTCCAATACTGTAAATCGGGTTTCGTGTATTGTAACAATTGAAACATGTATTGTTCAATTTTCATTTAAATTTTATGAAGGATCGATACGGGGTCAGCTGTCATCTTTTATTGTCCGATACAGAAAGCTCTATGTGCAAGGTCGAAACTCCAAACATTTATCCATTTAGTTGTGCCCAGCTGGTTTCACCCATGGTTGTTTCCCGGTTTTCGGTAGGTGTAACGTAAACGGATCTGGTTCAAAATCCCGACAGTCAGAATCCCGAAAGTCGAAATCCCGACACCAAAATCCCGACAGGTCAAAATCCCGACAGTTAAATTCCCGACAACTCAAAACATACAAAAAAAATTATATCATACCTATATACGCAGAAATAACAGCACAGTATGCGTTTGTTATATTTTAAGCGTGTATTTTAAATGGGTAAACGTGTAATTTAAATGGGTAAGATGAAAATATACATTGGCTAAAAATACCGACAAGTAATCTATATAACTAAGAACGTAGTTTTGCTTGTTTATTTATTTGTTTGATTGTTTGTGCGTCTACAATCTGAATCTCGATAATCTTTGTTCTATTGAAGTCCACCGTGACAATCTCGGAGGCTTGGGAGACTGGATGATGGGCGATTGCTAACGGTTGTTCTTAATTTGTAAGGACCTTCAAAAATAATTTGCAGAAGTAGTGACGTCACAGTATTTTCATGCAAATCGGAAATCATAACAATGCCCTGTAACACCCACAATAACGGGGGGGGGGGCTGCCCTGTAGTATCTTTACATTTTTTTGTACACGTAAAACATTGGCTAAAAATTCCAACCAAAAGCTAAAACTATGCTAAAAAGCTGATAAGCTGAAAATATGCTATTGCGGTCAGTAATATCTTTAAAATGTTTTTTTGCATGTAAAACGTTCTATTGCAAAAAAAAAAAATGGATTTTTAAAATAATCGTCACTCAGAAGAATCCATTGAATTGGGTGAAAATATTCTGCTTCAGGGTTCGTGTATCTTTCCTATCATCATTGACTAATGATCCAGCTTCAATGCACTTATTACACGAAAATTCGGCAGTATCGATAATTTTCATGCCACGCTTTGTTGCCAGAAAAAAACCCACATTATTGTTCGAAGTTTATAAGTTGTATTTTTAGTTGTCGGGATTTCGACGGTAGTGATTTTAACCTGTCGGGATTTTGACTGTCGAGATTTTGATCCTTCGGGATTTCGACTGTCGGGATGCGACCGGAACCCGCCTAAACATTGAATGCCTCGGGCAATTTTTCGTCGTGGCATACTCCCCTTTTGCTCCCATCCTCTACTTCCCCTCTTCCCCCCCCCCCCC
>JAHWFP010128149.1:29822-40783 GCA_023313725.1 Lithobius niger | reverse complement strand
TCCCATCCTCCCAAAATACTGTAGGTTCACTTAATTCACTTAATTCACTGTAATTCACTTAATTCTCCGTTCAGCTACCTCACCCCCCCCCCCCCCCACTCCCAGGTTATCTCTTTACTTGAGCGATCCGCACCGTGTGAAAAACAACTGCCCTTCGTGCATGACGTCACGTAAGACTTGCCGCTGAGATAACCGCGCAGAACATTTTTCAACTTATCAACTTTTCAAGGCAACAACGTACCAGTTTCATCTTCTGGCCAAAGAATTCGACACGCTCGCCCCTTTTATTATATGGGTGGCCGTGTGCTTTGGGGGTTGTCGTGTTTTTGCTATCATACTTTGCCTTACAATGTAGATAACGTAAATGAAAACCTCGTTTGGTCGAGAACAGAAATCACCGTAGGAACCAATTTTTGTATAGCGAACACAAGAAGAAAGTCTAAGGGTCTTTTGGAGATGAAACGAACGACAAACCTGATTCCGAATTTGTTGTTCTGAGGTCACAAAAGTACTCCTTCGAGAGTTGTGGAACTCTTAAGAAGGCGGACAAAGGTATTCAGAGGAATGTATTGAATGATATTGTGACGTGCGAAAACTATTTAACTTGTTTAGCGAAGAAAACACCTTTTAGTACTTATAGGTGTCCATTTGTAGCTTTAGACACGAGTTGTTTACAGTATTGCAGAAAAAGGTTGGGCTTGCCTGCCACGAAGGAAAACGTTGCGTGTTAGATGTCCGCATACAGACCGTCCCGTGTTTTCAATATTCCTTTAAGCCGCCCCTTTAAAGCTATCGTGGGCGACTGTTGTAAACAGTTCATCTCTTTAGGCCGCTAAAAGTTAATCAAGTGGTTCTCAGGAGTGCCCGCATGGTTTTTTTTCTTAGCGCGTGGAACTTTTTTTTAAATCTGGGTAAAAAAAAAAACATTCCGATCGCGCATCAAGATTTTAATCAAACTCTTCCTGGAGCCGCTGACCATGCCAGCTTGAGCTCCATTCACACGATCACCGTGTACGTCCGATGCTTCGCGAATGCTTGAAATTTTCTCGGGGACGAGAATTGTGACAAAATTTGCTCTTTATATCAAGTAAACAAATCTGTACGTAGTTGGAGATTTTTCAGGATATCATTAATGGACGTAAAGTTGTGGTGATGGGTTTCGTATATGCTGCACGATTATGCTATAGTGTCCCCATCACTCAAGTTGCAAAGGCTGAGAATCATGAATGCTTGTCGTTGACGGTCTCGGCTGCTGCAGAACTGGGGAAGTGGTTTCGTGTTAGAATACCTTCTACTTGTACACAGAGGATAGAAATCATTTGAATGTGTTGTGTTCGAAAGGCATTTACGCGCAAGTCTATAATCAAGTCTGTATTCATGCACTTGCAGTCTATAGTCTACAGTTAAGTCTATATAGTCTATAGTCACGTCTATATTCATGCACTTGCACATGTTACGAAAGAAACCGGTTGAATGTGGCGAGTGTGAAAAGGCTTTTGTGAACAAGTTTTAAACGAAGCACGCAGTCTCCATTAAAGACTGGCCTTGTGAGGAAACAAGATACACTAATCTGAGAAAGAAAGAAAAGACAACTGCCCGACTGGGACTCGAACCCAGGACTTCCTGTTTACTAGCTGGGCGCTTTAACCACTGCGCTACCGGGGTAGGTTCTAGTGTGGAGCCCAATAAGCGATGTTGCTTTCCCTCCTTGTATGCATGTTTGTGGCCTCTAGGTCACCACAGAGAAAGATTGAACAGCTACTTAGCTCGGTTGGAACCTGATGCCAGAACCCGCCCCGGTAGCACAGTGGTTAGAGTGCCCGGCTAGTAAATGGGAAGTTTTGGGTTCGAGTCCTAGTCGGGGCAGTTGTCTTTCTTTCTTTCTCAGACTAGTGTATTGTGTATCCTCACAAGGCCAGTCTTTAATGCAGACTGCTTGCTTCGTTTACCCTTTACCTTGTGATTTCTTCTTTATTAATCAGTTTTATTTAACGTGACACGCAGTTATGCGCTGCTGAAAGAAATCGTTTAAATGTGTTGAATGTGGAAAGGCATTTGACAAGAAGAATGGTTTATCACTGAATGCAATTACACACAGTGGTTAGAAGCCATTTAAATATATCGAGTGTGGATAGGCTTTTGCTCACAAGCGTTGTATAAGGACGCACGCACTTGTACAGAGCTGGGAGAAACTGTTTGAATATGTTGCATGCAGAAAGGTTTTGGCAGCACATTATACTTCTAACAGCGCGTGCACTTGTAAATGTACACAGTGGCAAGAAAACGTCTGAATGTGGTGATTGTGTAAAGGCTTTTACGCACAAGTCCAGAGCCGGCTCAGGACAATTTTGGGCGCTAAGCAAATTCAGTAACTGCCCCCCCCCCCTCGGGGTGATACGCATTAAAAGCATTTTTTTCCACGAGTTGAGAATATGCAAAATGTGAATCTTACGTTACGTCGGTCAAAAACGTAACTGGGACCGAAGTCCTAAAAATCAATATTATTATTATATTTATGAACAATTGTAGGCTTCAATAATTCATTACTTTTCATTAGTATTCAATTCGAATCATTAAACAATAATTTTTCATACGCCATACTCAATATCCATTTCACCATTTCACGTTTTTCATTTCCTGTCAGACTGGCTCCTGCCGACAAAAATGCCAGGCGCAAGTACCACTAGATATCGTGAGGAGAAAAGGAGGATGGGCTGGGAGAATTGGTATCTGGTGGATTGGGGGAGTGTCCTGTTCTTTAGGGCGAGGGCGAGCTCACTGGATACAAGGGATTTGGTGGGGGGGGGGGATGATGGGGAATATGGGGATGCGACCTGTTGGGTATGCGGGGAGGTGGAAGAGACGTTGGAGTTGCTGGGTTGGAGGACCTCAGAGGTCGAGATGAATGGGAGGGGGAGGAGGCCGTAAGATGGATCCATGGATGGAGCGATGAGGGGAGAGGAGTGGGATGTGGAAAGAGGGTGCTCTTGGGATGGTGGAATAGGAGGGGTAAGGATTAGCGGGAGTGGGTTGTGGTTGTTTTGGTTGGTTTGCAGTGGAGGGGTGGGCATTGCGGCTTTGGCCAGCACTCTGTTTTAAAAGGAAAGCGCTTAGCATCATCATCATCATCATCATCATCAGCATTAGTTTCGGTTTCGGGTCGCGCAACGCTTCGACCTATCAACCCACATCATTCCCGAAGTTTCAAAGCACAAGCACAGATTCTCACCTCGTTTTTCCTTTTACTTCGACGCAGCATAAAGTGGCAGTGGTAGATTATATCGCCAATCAATAATCTGCCTTATCACTATAGTACGACGAGTTTTCCCACTCCCGTGCTGGGTGCCCCTTTGCCGTGTTGCTCGCGTGTGTCTTGAGCCGGCTCAGCAATAGTCTCATTTAGAGGTGCACGCAATTCTAACCCGAGGAAAGAAACCGATTGAATGTGGCGAGTGTGAAAAAACTTTTTTGCACGATTGGTATTAATTGCAACATTTTTAAAGCTTAAAAGTGGCACTATCACCGATTGAAAACCATACGAAAATACCATGGCATCATCTAGCGGCAGTGATAACTGTCAACTTTTACTGATTGCTCACAGGTGCACGAGGACGTACCAAATTTTCACTCAGTCATTAACGAGGTCGTGGCTTGTTTGTTTCGTTAAAGGAAATGGCCTTATGCAATCTTTCGCTTGACGCCAGCATGTGCTAGATAGTAATTACTAGATAGCGCTAGATGTTGCCAGATTCTGCAGACTTTCAATCGGTGATAGTGCCACTTTAATTTAAACTTTCCCATTGCTGTCTGCACCCCTCCAGAGACATAACGGTAGCTGGAAAATAAAACTATTGTAGCCTATACTCTTATACAACAAACAACTAGTTTTTGTTTGGGTAAAAAAAAAAAGCCATCTCTCGCATCTGAAAAACTGCAAATAAAAAATAAAAACAAAATGTCGCTCGCTCGCATCAGTTTTTTTATGCGCCTCCCGAGAACCACTTAATTAATTTTTAGCGCCCTTAAGTACAGCTGACCATGAAACGCCTGTAAATAAACGTTTGGTGTCTTGATTAAATAAACACGAGAACGGAAGTGGAAGCAAAGCGGCTGTGTAAAATTACTTGCATGTTATTGAATTAGTGGTTCCCATTAGGCACTGCGTGTCATTCTAGGTCTTTCGCTGGCCCTAGCTAAAGATCAAGTTGCTTTCATGAAAGTAAACAGCCACGCAGCCAGACCGTTCCACTAACTGCCTTCTACTGCCAAGGGTAGGAAGGGAGCATTTTGGTGTGCCACTTACTTCAAGGGAGTGTATTCTGTTAGGAACACGTGAACAAAAATGAGTTTTTATGAATACAATAGCATTATTAACCAATCTGACGCCCTAATACACGTGTCTCAGTTAGAATCTCAATTAGAGTGCACCGTGGAATCTTCCGAGTAATATAAAGAAAATAGCGGTAAATTAAAAATGGAACAACACTATTCGCAGCAGTGCCACGATTTTCGTAACTAAAAAGAGATCACGTTACCTACATCAGCCTAGTGGATGACGGAGAATCTGGAATGTGGATGCTGAGTTTAGAATATGGGCAACGCTATCGAAACGGTGAGCAGGCGCCTTTAACTACGATTGAGTGATTGTGTTCGTTGGAACCAGAAACTTGGTGGCAGCCTTTCTTGGCAGAATGGGATCACTATACTTGGCACAGCAGACACATTTTTCTTTGCGAATGCTGTGATTCTACCGTTTTTGGTGTGAGGAAGTGGATCTGGTTTCAAAGGACATAAATCCTTCCGGTATATCGTGCGACCCGATGAGATTGCAGTTGGCAACATTTACACAGGTTAGAGTTAATGTCGCCAAATCACCTCGCACGCAAGAAAAAAACAAGAAAATGAATGTGTTGGCAACATTTACATACGTTTGAACTAATGTAGCAAAACTGAGTCATGCAGGAAAGCCAACAGGGATTTATGTTCCTTTCAGCCAAAACTGTTTTTGAACGTTAAAGTGGCACTATCACCGTTTAAAATGCGAACGAAAATACCGTGGCGCCATCTGGCGACAATGATATTGTTAATCTTTATAGCTTGCTCCCAGGTGCACGAAGACGAACCAAATTTTTACTTAATAATTAAGGATGTCGTTGCTTGTTTGTTTCGTTAAAAGAAACGCCGTTATGCATTCCTTCGCTTGGTGCAAGCAAGTGCTAGATGGTACTACATAGAGCTAGATGATGTCAGATTTCTTCTGCTTTCAATCGGTAATAGTGCCACTTTAAGGGAGAAATTCGGGGAGAAAAAAATTCTTATTGCGCAGGATAGTCAGTGTCAGAAACGCCACTTCGGCATGTTTTCCTTCACAAAGGGTTTAACGAGCGTGAACCACTCCTGGTCATCGTTCACTTCGTGTATCTAATAATTTTGGTGCATTGATTTGTATCATTGTTATTTGTTTTACCCGGTTAATAATCATTTGTTTAATAAAAGAAATGAAACTGCATAGTGAGAAGGTATAAAGAGCAACCCTCTGTATGTATCAGTTAAACCACGGCGTTCGGTAATAATGTGGTAAACCAGCCCAAATCGATCAAGCGGATCAACAGAGGCTGGTGCACCGCATTGTTGCAGAACGCCGTGGTTTATCAAACTTAGGGCGCGTTTATGCGACGAGACCTCCTTGATCGCCGAACGCTATTTGCTAGTCAACCGTTATTTATTTACGATTAGTTTCCCGTTTCTACTAAATGAATGCGGTAATGGATAACAAATTCAATGTATTATAAATAACAACATGGATACTACAGTACCACAAATGTTACTCTGCATAATGGTTTGTATCACAGGTTAATCTTAGGGCCCCCGCGTACTTGGCAACCAGGTCGTGAGGCCAGTGGCCGTCGCGGCCAAAAAACACGCGTGGCCGCGTCCGTTTTTCATTGATAATTCGCGATCACGTGGTGAAAAATGAACACGGAGCAAGTATAACAATAACAATAACAATAAGGGAGCGACACTGAAATAAAGTATATGCTTAAAACATCAGTGTAGTGTTTAGAGTTTGTCATAGCGACTCTTCCAGCTGCAGAGCGTTGTAGAATTCACCACAGACTCAGGCAAGGCATTCAACCTACTAATGGAAAGCACAGTAAAACATGATTTGCCAATGTCAGTTCTGAATGCTGGCTTCTTGAGTATGGTCGCCTTGTGGTCGCCTGCACGCCACTTGGGATCCCAGTGGCCGCTGCGACTGACTGGCCGTGCGGGCGGCCAAGAGCGCTGTGCTACATATCCTATACCGTAAGCATTCTCGTTGGCGACAGCGATCTGGTCGCGCGGCTTGGTCACTTAGTGCGCAGGGGCCTTTAACAATGGTGGAGTACACATCAATAACTTTGTGACACTTAGTCCAATGAATTGAAAAGTTTACAATTGTGCTAGCGGCTTGCATAAAGCGACCAAAAATGGCTAATGAAATTCCCATAAATCAATAGCTGCTGGGCCCCACTGAGCGAGCTAACAGCGCTCCACCAGACCCCCTCACTGTCTACGAAAAAGCCGCCACACCTCACAAATCCCCCTTTAACTTTTTGCCTTCGCTCAACCTCTGACCACGACAATTCATCACCAATAACTCATTGCACGGACAATTCATCGACGGTTGACGGTTAATTCATTATTTAAGATATCGTATAGTGGTTAAAAGCCGGATTGTAACTTCCTCACTCTCCATGCTGTTATATTGAATAGTACTAATGAACCAAATAACCGTGGTTGGATACGCTCAACATGGGCTCATACCCACACGTAAACGATATACCAAAACTGGCAGTGGTGCAGCAAGAAGAAAACGGTGGGACAGGCGCTGAACGAGCGTAGCACTGTACACGCTGTTTCAGCTGGTCTCTTTTTGCTACGTAATATCTGGCTAAAGAAACGCAAGGCTTTCAGAACAATGGCTATTTTTTCCTACATCCTGCTCCACCCCCAATAAAATATACAGTACATTGAATTGAAAACCTCACCTGTGCCCCCCCCCCCCCCCCCCCCTCCTTGCAGGCGAAATCAAAAAAACCGGGAACCCCCCCCCCCCCCACGCTTCGTCCACGCGCATCTGATTAACTCTTGCGCTGATGACTTTTGCGGGATACGACGGAAGTCAAGAGATTTGGTCGGTGAGAGGTGGATTAAGATGAGTAGTACTGTCAAAAGAAAATAATACAGCCTCTTCAAACGTGACTGGTTGTCAGATATGGGATTAGCATGACTGACTCAAGACTCGACGTTTATTGGCTATGGACGAAAACAGCGAAATGAAGACAGGTTTTGCTATCGAAGCCATTTTCATCCACTCCACTCAGAATTATTTATGTATTTTGAATAACGCATTGCATTGATAGATGTTAAAATAACGTCCTGTGATTTGCAATACTAGCTTATAAATTCTATTGAGAAGTACATCACCGTACATGAAACGGGTTAGGCCGCTAAAAATTAATTAAGTGGTTCTCGGGAGCACACGCATGGGTTTTTTTTCTTAACGCATGAAACGTTTTTTATGACATTGCGTAAAAAAAATTCCAATCACGCATCACCACTTCCACCAAACATTTCCTGGAGCCGATGACCACATAAGCTCTCTACTACATTCATGTGATCGCCTCGAAACAAGCGTCACAACTAAAAACTTAGATCTAAAGAAAGACTTTTATCAAATATGCAACTGTTGCACGCATTAAATCATAGATATTGTATTCCACAACAAACTATAACTAGGTCGGTATCTGATCGCCCTCGAACCTCTAACTTTCGTTCTTGATTAATGAAAACATTCTCGGCAAATGCTTTCGCAGTAGTTCGTCTTGCGACGGTCCACGAATTTCACCTCGAGCGTCGCAATACGAATGCCGCCGTCTGTCCCTATTAATCATTACCTCGGGTTCCGAAAACCAACAAAATAGAACCGAGGTCCTATTCTATTATTCCATGCTGGGCTATGCGGGCGGGACGCGATAAGGAACATGGAATAAGGAATGCTTTGAGGGAGAAAACGGTAAATGCTAGTTCTTTACCCATTTTTCGCAAATTGTTAAACACATAACTACTTCAAAGGTTTCTGAAACGTCTGGTTTCTTGATCTTTTATCTGCTTTTTAAAATTTTTTGGGTGGCGAGTGTAACATTCCTTAAATAATCCAGGGAGCGGTATCAGAGGCCCTTTCACCAGTTGGGTGGTGGAGAATATTTTATTTTAATATTATTATAATTTATTATAAGCTACTGATTTCGTTTTGTCTGGTAAAAAAAAAAAAGCCATCATCCGCATCTGCAAAATCACGAATAAAACGTAAAATAAAAACACCGTCCGCTCGCGAAAATTTTTTCAGCCCCACTCCCGAGAACAACTTAATTAATTTTTAGCGTCCTCATGAAAAGTTTATGAAAAGGCCTTATATTATCTATATAACTAAGATAATAATATTTGTTTGTTTGTGCGTGAGTGTGTCGCCAGATTCCCGAGATTTCCATTCTTAATTCTTATTTCTATTGTTCGTGTGTCCGCAGTGGGAATTTCTATAATCTTTTTTCTTTTGTTTGTTTGAATCGCTGACAAACGGAATTGCCTGTATAATGAAAGAATGATGGTATTGTCTGTATAAGTAATGATTCGAACTGTGTTTTCAACAAAGAGGCATAGTATGATGACGTCACAATATTTTCATGCAAACGGGAACTGGGCCTCTTTGTCTCGTAAGCCTGATCTAACTAAATCTAATGAAAGCTTGGGCGACTGCTAATGGGAAATCACAGCGTTTTAATGCAAATGTGAAATCACAACAATGCCCAACAAACGAAAGAGTTATCTTGATTCCCACTACGACTTCTACAGAATTAGGAGGGGGAATTTGCGTAACTTGCGTAATTTGCGTAAGCCTGGGCGACTGTTAGCGAGAAATTCAGTATTTTCATACAAACGGGAAATCACAACAATGCTATAAAAAAGCGGCCATATACGGGGGGCTGTCCTAGTAAGTATAAAAAAAATCAACTTGTGTCATACAATCAAATCCTCAAAATGTATTTATCAGCCAATATTTTGCCATTTATTGGCTGAAAACTAGAACTAATAATAGAATAAAAGGAACAAATGTGAATTTAAAAAAATTAAATTTTTTTAGCGTTTTCCTAATCAGCTGCTGTAGTGTATATATCAATTGCTATGCCACCGATCAAAACCTGTGCGAAAAAAGAAGACTAGGGGAAAAAAACCATGGGAATAAAAAGCCTGGAAAAAGCAGCTGAAGGGGAAAAAAAGCTGCAGGAAAAAAAAACTGCGGGAAAAAGAAGAAGGAAAGAAGGCTGCCGGGAAAAAAAAACTAATTGTTTTGCCAATTTTTTTTCGTGTTGTCGTTTTTGTAACAGGTAAGGTCAGGTAAAGTCAGTTAGCTTGGCTAAATTTACACGAGATATAGGCAAAGGAATTTTTCTGCTGCTGTTTTTACTATCTTTTCCCCTTCAGTTTTTTTTTCTATGCTTTTTCTACGGATTTTTTCCCTAAATTCATAAAAAGTAATCCCTACGAAATTTCAAATATTAATTATCTTGTGTTATTTTAAGATTACTTAACTGTAAAGTACTTATTACCAGTAAGGTATGTTTTTAAGGTAAGAAAGAGCAAATTTCTCAGTTTTCAAATTTTCTTTATTTCCAGTATAATTAATTCCAGTACTCAAAAGCAGTTTAATTACTTATTTTACAATTTGGTAGTATTCCTCTTTTTTTTTTTGTAGTTTTCTTACCAACTTGAATATTTCTGCTCAGCAGATATTTAGTTTCAAAATAAATTAAATTAAAAAAGAATACTCTAATTTAAGGAAATGTGCACTAATCGTTAGAAACAGCCAGAGTCAAGTGTAAAACAAGCCAAACACAAAATCAAAGGCAAGAAAATGACTTAGTTCATCACGCCACCTTTAGCATGCACTTACGTTTCGTCAGATTCGAACTGGTGATTACTGAATTAGTCAGTCTTCTTTGTCAGTGGATGGGTGGGCATTGATGTACAGGCACTAACTTATAGTGATCGTAAAGATAACTGGGTTGCAGCTCGAATCATGCCAATGTGACGAAACGTACGTGCATAAAGACGTCTTTTACTGTACGACGTTATTTTCTAGTGGAAAACCTCATTTTCACTTACCTTTAAAACAAGGTTGCAATTAGTTATTGTGTAGGCATAGATACTATTTTTCATCCATACGATCAGGAAATAAGTCGCACTAGTTGCCACAAGAGGGGGAGTTTTGCAGTGGCGTAACGAACTTAGGCTGGGTCCCTATGCAAAATTTTCTTCGGGAGAATTGTGTTTGCTTTTTTTTTGGGGGGGGGGGGGGGGGGGGGGAAAAGAGTAAAAAAAAAATTAAAGTGAGGTTCAAGATTCAGCTAAGCGCTTGGCGGGAGGGTGCCGCAAGACCCTCGGAGCCCGGGATGTATGTCTGAGATTCATGTAGGAACTAGTTCCTCATACTCCTTCTCCCCTATCGTAACAGATGTTAACACATTCCCTCGGTGAACTCCCGTTTCGCCAAATCCCGTTTCGCCAAAAAGAAAGCAGATTAACAGATTTTGCCTCAGGGGCCGGTTACTTCCCCTTTCGCCAAATCCCGTTTTGCCAAATATCATTCACGAAATTTTAGGCACACGAAAAATTAAAAACATCTAACACGAACATTTATAACATGATAATGGTCAGACATTTATAGACAAACACCCGTTTTGCAGAATCCCATTTTGCAAAGTAATTTGTTTCAAATTACGTGCCTCGCTCGCGCTGCGGGCTAAACACGTAACATCAAAAACCACAACTAATCAAAAATTACTAACAATTAGGCATGCCTCTTTAACTTCAGCAATGTTAAATTTTTAAAGAATATTTTGATTCCGAGAAACGGGATT
>JAHWFP010128149.1:6139-24822 GCA_023313725.1 Lithobius niger | reverse complement strand
TTTATTTTATTCATTATTATTATTATTTGTTATTTTGTTCAGGCCAGCATTTTGGGTGTTTAGGTGCTTGGGTGTTTGGGTGTTTGGGTGTTTGGGTGCTCAGGGGCTGAACAGGTGGGGGAGGAGGGAAGGAAGACCGTGTCTATCCTTTCAAGACAATCATGTTGCTAACTTCTTAACCATACGTACTAAAAATTCCAATTTAAATTGGGGAGTTTTAGATAATTATAAACTTAGAGATCGTTGTAGCGAAATGATAAATGGATGGAAATATATGATAACCTACATAACCTACATGTGAAAAATCCACACCTATTTGTAGAGCTAAAACTTGCATGAAATGTAGGATGACGTAAGAGATAGAGGGGATGTAGGAGTGTATGAAAGTTTTTCAGGAACATGTTATAAAATTTCTAAACAAAATAATTCAACAGCTTTTAATTAATTTGATGGCATGCTGTAATGCTACATTTGAAAGAAAATTGAAAACAAAAGGTGTTACTTACACTTCCTTGCTATCGACGTAAGGTTCTCCCACAGAGTAGGATGTGATAACCGTTATGGCTACTATAACAGCTGGTAAACCTAAAGACAAAATTTTTTTAAATCAATTACCGATTTTAAATGAAAACACGTCTTTCTTAAATCGGAGATAATTAACATATTTTTTTTATGTATGAAGATTAAGTTCAGGTATTGAGCTGGAGAATTAAGTAGTTTGATATATAAGTCCATGGTTCGGGGGAAAACAATAAATTTGGATTTCGTGGAAAATTAACCCATAACCGCCTAGATACGAACGTACGCCTTCAACGTATAACAGCGAAAAACTAAGTCCCAGCGCGAGCTTTGTGAGGGGTCCCCGGGGACGCCGAGCAAAGCAAGCAGTCACAGCCCAGTGGTCAGCGTCGTCGGCTCCAAACCAAGAGAATGCCGGTTCGAATCCGAGAACCGACCCGAGTGTCTAAAAAAAAGGGTCTGAAAGTTCTTTCAGGCGGTTATGGGTTATTGGGCGCAATCAATTATTTTCTCAACCCTCAGCTAACCCATAACCACCTAGATACGAATGTACGCCTTAAACATATTACAGTGAAAAACTAAGTCCCAGCGCGAGCTTTGTGAGTGGTCTCCGGGAACGCCGAGCAAAGTGGGCAGTCACAGCCCAGTGGTCAGCGTCGCCGGCTCCAAACCAAGAGAATGCCGATTCGAATCCGAGAACCGACCCGAGGAGTCTAACAAAAAGGGTCTGAACGTTCTTTCAGGCGGTTATGGGTTAAGGAATTTTTTTGTAGTCAAGGAGCCACGACACAATGTTAATTGTAAATTCGGGTCTAAATGATTTCATTACAGCAAGTAAATGGTTTGGAAAGGCGAACATTTTTCTTCTTCACAACAAGTGACTTCAATTTTTGGAGTGGCGTGTTATGCTTTTTCAGAGGATCACATGTGTGATTTTATGACAAGTTTAGACTTGAAATGTTCGTATGTGCCGAGGACACTAGCGTGTGAGGGTTAAAAGGCAGTTTCGCAATTTTCTCTTGTATGCCTCTATTCTCCCACCTACTTTACTTTCGAAACGGAATAAGTGCACCTATCCAGTGACAGGATGGTGTACCTGGCAGCTATGGCAGCACAGTGCACTATAGTCACTGGTGCACCTTGTAAAGAGGGGGCGTCGTACGAGCGTCTAACTGGAAAATCGTCTAATTGCATAATTGTCTAATATCTGCATAAATAAAAAAATTTGGAAAATCGTCTAAACGGAATATCGTATAATGGATAATCGTGTAACTGGATAAACGTCTAACTGCGGTTTCTGATGTTATATGTATAGCCGCTGCGAGCGCGGCAGGCACATTAAACGATTTTCCATTATACAAATTTCCAGTTAGACGATTTTCCATTATAAGAATTTCCTGTTAGACGACTTTCCGTTATACTGTTATACGGTATACGTTCTTCCAATTATGCTATTATCCCTCACGCCGTAAAAAGCTGAGTACCAACCACCAATCACGCAAGGTGTAAAGGGTTAAAAGGCAGTTTCAGCAGTTTTCACTTGTATGATCTATTCTCCCACCTACTTTACGCACCTACCCAGATACAGGATGGTACAACTTGCAGCTATGGCAGTACAGTCCACTACAGTCACTGATGCACCTTGCAAAGAGCTGAGTACCAACCACCAAGGGGGCGTCGAACGAACGTCTAACTGGAAAATCGTCTAATAGGATAATTGTCTAATATATGACTAAATAAAAAATCTGGAAAATCATCTAAACGGTTATCGTATAATGGAAAATCATCTAAACGGAATATTGTATAATAGATAAACGTGTAACTGGACAATAATACACCTGCAGTTTCTGATGTTATATGTATAGCTGCAGCGAGCGCGGAAGCGCGAGCGAGGCAGGAACATTAAACGAGTTTCCGTTATTATACGAATTTCCTGTTAGACGATTTTCCATTATACGAATTTCGTGTTAGACGCCTTCCCGTTATACTGTTACACGGTACACGTTCTTCCAATTATGCGATTTTCCAGTTAGACGGTTACCCCTGCCCCCCCCCTTCCCCCCACCCACCACCATGAAGTGTGGTTACCACGGGTTACCACCCGGATCTTGCGTTGCACCGCCATCGCCCTGCATACCGGTCAAGGCCGCTGACAAGAGAATCACTAAAACTGAAAATAACTTGTAAACGAAATTTTCTATCCTATTATTTGTCGCAAATCTTGTTACTTGCATGTTTGCTGGGGCCAATGGCCACTCTTAGTCTTGCGTGTCTAATCTTACATAGGTAGACATTATCTATGCCTTGTAATTTTATTTCCGGTTCCTGCCTCTAGGACCTTCTAGAAGCTTCCATTTCCCATAATACCCTGGCTATTTCGCGGTTGTCAGGGGTTACCAAAAGGCATTTAAGCAAGGGGCCAGCATGGGAAAATCAGAAAGCCTTCGGGCCAGCCAACTGGCTGGTCCTCTTCAACCCCTGCTAGGTCTCCTAGTTAGGGGTATTTCTGGCTTTTAGGCCTCTAGTGGGCCCAATTTTGGTTAGGCTTTCCTCCCAACCTAAACAAGCCTTTTTACCCTAACTCAACCCCAAAGTTCCCCAGCTTCCCTTAGAAGAATTTGTTCAGTCTAATTTTACTTTAGCTCTCCCACAGTTTGCTATTTTTCGTCATGGTGCCGAAACCCGGGATGTTTCCTTTGGGGTTTTTCAAACCCGGGAGGGAGGCTTTTCGGAAAGGCTTTTTTCGGGATGTTCCCTTTGGGTTTTTTCTTCACGGGAGTCAGGCTGGTCGGGACTTAGTGTTAGGGTTCCCTTTAAGGTTTTTTTGTTAGGCCCAAGTTAGGGTTCTCTTTTGGTGGTGTTAATTCGGCCCTTTTTAGGTTTTATGTTGTTTTGGACCTTTTCAGGTTGCAGAGTAGGGAGCTCAAGGTGAAACGTGGGTAAGCCGAGCAATGGCTAAGCCTGGGTCTTAAGTTCCATTGTTTAGTTAGGCTTATGCCACTATCGGGCTTCCCGATGGCGTCCAGCACGATATAGCAATTATCAGCTGCTGACTCGCTGACGTGCTCCTACGAGCCTTTATACCTAATAGCTTAGGCTATCTCAATTGGCCCTGACTCCAAAGCTTACCTGCGTTGCACCCTTGCGTGTTTAACTTTCCTGCGCGTCCTTCGTCATCCCTGGTTACGTCTTTTGTTATTACTTACGTCACTTACCTGCGTCACTTATGATCATGGCTTCTCCGTGATTGCGTTTATCTGAATCTAATATTTTAACTATTAATTTTCGTTTGTAGCGTAACATATTTGCTTTACTTAAAATTTAACTTAGTAATTCACTAGCCTATTGCTTAAGCTCATAGATGAAATAAAAAAATAAAAACTACCAGCCATCAGGTGATTTTCCTCTCTAGCAAATCACCTGATACGCAAATTAACCTCGTCCCATAAAACCCTTTGTCGTGCTGTTGTGGAGATCACTCTGGGTTGTCCGTCGCCCGTAGGCCTGCTCTCGGCAGGTTGACTGCTCCTGTCATTTTAAAATTCTAACTTGGTGTGGCCACACACTCAATTAATTTTAACGTGTGGAATTGGTATTTTTATTGAGCCACGTTTGAGGGAAATTTTGGTTGCCTTCTGGAAGCCATGGTGACAGTCTTGGGAGACTGATTTCGTTCGAGAAGCCCTGCATCTGTGAGACGTCCCACTCAGTTGAATCGAGGTAAATGAACAATTTTAGTTATTGATATTGGTGTAGTGCGGGTAGCCGTTTTTGTCTTGCGTGTGTCGCCAAGTCAGTTTTATGGTTCCCAGCGTATACATGGCACAGCGTCTTCTTAAGCGTGTAGCTTATTGCTCCTTGAGCAGGGTACTTTCCTAGAAGGGTTTGTCGAGAAAATTAACGTGTGCTTATTTAACCTTGTAATTCTTAACCATCCCCGCAGACGAGATCGCAGCCATCGAGGTTTTGCCATATTAGAGGTTCGGCTCCTGGTCAACCTTCTAAACGAACGTTACCGATCATCTTGTTTTCGTAACCAGATGCATAATAGTTATCCCGTTACGTGAAGTCAACCCGCTAATCTGGTAACCACTAGTTTTCCTTAACGGGACGTCTTTATTAGTGACCCCCCCCCCCCTTAGTTTATTCCGTCACGAGAAGCTTGCGGTGAGTCAATAAACAAGTGCCTTAACCCGTCACGAGAGGTTACTATTTTACAATAAGCCTAGCCAATTTTCCGTTGTGTTTTCTTTCTCATGGTCCGTTACGTGATGCCTTCGACGTCATTCCCGTAACGCGACGCCCGTACCATCTCTAGCCTGTTGACCGAATTAGTTATAAATTTTCACGATTTCTTAATCCATGGGCCTCCTCATCAAAACTTGTAATATCCCGCAACTATTATGTAACCCCTTCCCAAATATTTATTAAACCAAAAAGCTAACGCAAACTTCTGTTGTTGACTGAGTTCGTTCATTGCATTTACCATTAAAGAGTGTTATGTGAATGATATTTTAGTATTTTCTGGCTTAATCTCCCCCCTCCCCTTTCCTCGGTTTCAACAGCGGCCTTAAAACCCCGCCATTGAACCCGGGACATCGAGCGTAGAATCATACCCTAGACTTTTAAACCAACATCTCCCCCGCTGTTTGCTTGAATTCAAAGGATGAAAATGGCCTAGCCCACAACTGGGACCTTGGGTTTTTTTTTCACGGGAGTCAGGCTGGTCGGGACTTAGGGTTAGGGTTCCCTTTAAGGTTTTTTTGCTAGGCCCAAGTTAGGGTTCTCTTTTGATGGTGTTAATTAGGCCCCTTTTAGGTTTTATTTTGTTTTGGACCTTTTCAGGTTGCAGAGTAGGGCCTTAAGGTAAAACGTGGGTAAGCCAACGAGGGCTAAGCCCAGGCCTTTAGTTCCATCGGTTTTGTTTTTTGTTTTGGACCTTTTCAGGTGTTAGAGTAGGGAGCTTAAGGTGAAACGTGGGTAAGCCGAGCAATGGCTAAGCCTGGGCCTTAAGTTCCATTATTTAGTTAGGCCTATGCCACTAGTTAAGCCTAACATGCTTCGATATTGCTGAAATTTGGTAGGCATATGCAGAAGGGTCTTGGGAATCCGTTTTTAGGGTTTTTGGCCTTAAGCCTATTTTTAGGCCTATTTTGGATTTTTGGCTTTTTTTGGGCTAATGGGGTAAAATAAAACCAGTTTTACTTCAAACGTTGTTTTATTCAAGGCTTAGTTTGGCCGTAAAGGCTGCTTTAGAGTTTGGGTATGGTTTAGTGAAGGGGGAACACTTAATTTAGCGTTTTGGATTGCCTTATGGCAATATTCAATTTAATTTGGGCTTATAACAATAAGCATGCAATTTTGTTACTTGGTGGTATGCTCGTAAAGAGCAATATTTCTGCACCGGTTTTTTTCCCCAAAGGGTTTTTTTTCCCATAAATCAACCTAATTTTCGGCAGTTAGAACTAACTTAATTATAGTGTGGAGAGTAAGATGTTTAGTAGTTTCAGGTTTTTCTTAAACCATGCCTTTCGATGTTCAGTTCATAGTTTTGCCCATTCTTGGTGGCAATCATGTTCGAAGTTTGTTTTGCCCATTCTTGGTAGCAGGCATTAGTTCTTGTTTCGCCTATTCTATGGTAATAATTGCTAATTGGGTTTCGTCCTTTAGTGGCGATGTTTTAGTCTGTTTGTTAAGGAAAACTACTAGTTTTCCGTCAGTTTATCCCATAATGGTTTCTGTTTGGCTCATAAGAGCAATTTCTTGTTCGTTCTTAGGTGGTTGTTGGGTTGCTCACTTGGGCAAACCTTTGTAGTATCATGTTCATCGGCTACAAACGTAGTTGTAGCCCAATTCACCAACGGTGGGATTGGGGTTTGCAAAGTCGTCTACCAAGACGCCGTTATCACAAAAGTCGTCTGCTTGGACGCAAGTGCGTGACCCCTAGGCTATAGTTCCAGGGTCACGGGTGGTTTTTTTTTTTTAAACCCGCGGTGTTGAGAGTTGGTCATTTTTCATGTTCATTAGTAAAAACAAAGTGTTTTTTAGTAGTTGCAGAGTAGTGGTAATGACATGTGTTTTGATGTATGTGTTTGTTCAACTTGGAGTTTACAGACATGTTGAAATAAAAATTTACATGGTCAGAGTGTTACAAGGTATATGTGTTTCAAATTTTGACAAGATTTGCGAGGAGTAAATTTCAGAATTTCGTGTGGGTGTTGGAGTACGTCGCAAATCTTGTAACTTGCATGTTTGCTGGGGCCAATGGCCACTCTTAGTCTTGTGTGTCTAATCTTACATAGGTGGACATTATCTATGCCTTGTAATTTTATTTCCGGTTCCTGCCTCTAGGACTTTCTAGAAGCTTCCATTTCCCATAATACCCTGGCTATTTCGCGGTTGTCAGGGGTTACCAAAAGGTATTTAAGCAAGGGACCAGCATGGGAAAATCAAAGCCTTTGGGCCAGCCCCTGCTAGGTCTCCTAGTTAGGGGTATTTCTGGCTTTTAGGTCTTTAGTGGGCCCAATTTTGTTAGGCTTTCCCCCCCCCCCCCACCCTAAACAAGCCTCTTTACCCTAACTTAACCCCAAAGTTCCCCAGCTTCCCTTAGAAGAATTTGTTCAGTCTAATTTTACTTTAGCTCTCCCACAGTTTGCTATTTTTCGTCATTATTATTGCCTAATATTACGGTTTTCTTCACGTAAGCCTATTTATGAATGGTTAATGCGTGATCAATTGAAGAACATGGTGATTATTGATGAAGATCGACGAGCGACGACCAACGTTTACGTCCGGGCAGCGTCACTCTCATCTTTCTTTGTGATTGGCTGACGTAGCATAGGGTACACGCCTCATTAATACTTTACTTCCTGCGAAAACTTAATTTTTACTCTCCAGTGTCTCCGCGTCACGTGCGCAAAGGCTTCAGGGCATGGTTTCCATAACAATAGCACTTTGTAAACGTGTACACCTTTGGGCATAAAAAATGATCGCACTGTATCGAGGTTCAAGTAGCACGACAACAATGCAAACTTTTTCATTGTTGAAAATAAGAACATACGTCACTGAAAGCGGAAGGAATTTTCCATTGTTGATGCCAAAGAGTAGCATTGTTGAATGGGATTGTTTAAACGATCATTTTTTATGCCCAAAGGTGTACACATACGTAACAGCGAGTATCGCGTCCTTATCGCATCCATGAATCTTGTAAAAACCGTTTGTGGTTTTTTTTTCCAATTTGGTAATACGAAACGGAATCGCTTTACGGAGATAGTTTGGGAGTTGGATGCGATTCTTGTTTACTAGTGTAAACACTTGGGATGTTGGTGCATGCCTGGTAAAGATAGCGGACACTGACCGCGTACACCTAATTTGTCTTAGTTTGTCTAATTTGTCCTAATGCTTCCATATTTGTCTCAGTCGAATTTATGGTAAATTATTCTGAGTATATCCCGCTTGCTATCATGGTGGAAGGAGTGGGGTATAATCGACCTAGTGTGGTATAATCACCTGATTATGCACCGGGGTATAATTAGGGTGATTATACCCCGGGACCTTTCCGTTCTACGCATGTGCAACATACCGAGGTAAGCTTAAAACAGACTCCAGCCGCTCATGCTAATTAATTTGAAATTACACTTGATATAATTGCAAAATAATTAACATTCGTTAGTTTATATAGTGGGATTGGAAAGCCCCAAAAAGTGGCACAATATTTCAGTTCTGGCAGTGAACAAATCCTTTAGGGTGAAGACAGTACTTATATTCCGGAATATAAAAAGGCCGAGACTCCAAGTTTTGGAGCTCTTGTTAGTCAGCAATGACGTCATCAAAATGGCGGTCATGTTGAAAGTTATATTTCTTGAACACCGCTATTTTTTTCAGTTAATTATCTTGTGTAGAATTTTATTTTCACACACGTTGAAGTTTAAGCCACTATTGTGACGATAAGAAACAATAATGGCATAATTCGTCATCTAGGATTAAATATGGCCGCCAATATGAACACCAAAACTGGAAAAATGAGTCTTTTGGCTATATGGTCATGTTTGGAGTCAAATTATATGTTTTGGGGTTGCTGAATTCAGTGGTAGCACCAAAAATAGTGCCAGACAAACCCAGAAATAATAATCTTTTTTGCTACATTTTATATATGTTTTCCACACATACAAAACACGGTATTACTGTAAATAAGGCTTGACCCTCCTACCCCACTTATTAGTAGGACGGCTTAGGGCCCAAAATTGATGAAATCACGTGTGAAAGCATGTGAAATTTAGTATGGATGCACATGAAGGGTGTGGAGTCGTCACTTGTGTGCTCCACAATGGCAGCCATCAATTTCATGTCAATATGTTAACCCTACCAAGATACCCCTTTAACTACTAATAGGCTATTCCATAATTATATATTGTATTAAGTTGCATCACATGACTTCCTGTTATAATTGTATATAAAGGGAAGTAAACAGGAAGTTCGCTGTCTTATCAGCTGTAGCCTACACTCTGGTAGTCCGTGTGTTTATTACCAATGGTGCCCACGCTGGGCTGAGGTGTGTCTCCGCCTAGGACATCACAAAGAGTAACTGGAAAAAAATAGCTATGATACCAAGTTTAAAATCCCAGAGGGAGAAGGGAGTGATTTCACCACCACCCGTCTGCAGCTCTTAACCGTCAACAAACCAAAAGCATAACGAGAAACAAAAACGTTCAGCGCACGATTCTGGATCGGAAAGGTGATATACATATTGAACCGTTGAACCCCAAAATCGTATTTTAAGTATATCACCCTTAATTTGCGCAAATGCTCTTTTTATCAGTTAGTGTGTAGTGATTTTCGTGTTCATATTATTCTTGCGAGTCCCCTAAGCCCGAAATGGACATGCTTAGGGTATTCTGAAATATTAGGATCTATTCTTTCCGTCAATCCCAACCAAAATTGTTTAGCGTAGATAAGGGCCATCCCTACGCCCATTCGAAGCTAAATTGGTTGTGGCGTATAGCAGCAAAAGCGAATAGTGACTTTCAAATTCAAAGTGCTCTTGCGAGATCTCTAATAGAAAGAAATAGGCATGCTTAGGATATTCTGAATGGGGGTGATCTATTCTTTCCATCAATCTTAACCAAAATCGTTTAGCTTAGCTAGGGACCGTCTTACGCCCATTTAAAGGTGAAGAGGTAATGGCTTAATGGTGAAAGCTTATCGTGATTTTATAAATCAAAGTGCTCTTGCGAGCTCTCTAAGTAATAGTTATCACCCTAGTTTTGTAACAATGACCCGGCAATAAGTTTTAGAACGATCGAGGCTGCAACAATACGTCCGAGGGCGCAGCCCGAGATCGTTCTAAAACAAACTTATTGCCTGGTCATTGTTGCAAAACTAGGGTGATAACTGTCTTGTATACCCCTACGTAGTACGTCGGTGTTCCTGAATTTATGCTATTGAAACCCTTCCCAGAAAACAGGTTGTATAGCCTAATGGATTTGGGGATATCTCACTTATTTAGTGACGAAGATGACGAATTATTGTCGCAACACTACTCCTTGCATTGGGTGAAAGGGGAGGGGACGATCTCCTGAAGTTAGTCGATTTTAAGAAATCTGCGTGAATCTGAAACGTTTTCCAGCAAATCAGATACAATTTTCACACGTATTCGTTAAAAGATTTTTCCCCCCAATTTTTTTTTTAACTAGTGCCTCCTGAAAGGCTGGGAATACCCCGGAAGCCAGCATTTTTTTTTCAGAAAGCGGCGTGAATTTGAAACGCATTCTTGTAACTCAGCGAGTTGCAAGATGAAATTTTCACATAAACTCATTTTAAATGAAAAGTAAAAAATAAGTTTCTGGAGAAAAGCCGCTGAGGTGGGAGGGAGGGGCAGGGGTCCAGGAAACTAATATATTTTTTTAAGAAACTGGGCTGAATTGGAAACGTGTTCCTTTAACTTAGCGATGCAATACGAATCCATATAAAATTTTAAAGATGGTTAACAAGGGTTTCCTGCAGTGGGTTGGTGGGGGGTAGCAGAGGCCCCGGAGGCTAGCGTATTTTTTAAGAAATTACCGTGTTTCTGAACCGTTTTCCTGCAACAAATGCAAATCATTTTAAACTTTCATTAAATGAATTGGCTCAGCGTAATTAACATGCGTGGTACTTTAACAATGTTTTAACAATGATTGTATGGTCCATTGTTTAAAAGTAGGACGATAAGTTGAAAATGCATTGATTTCAGTTGGAACTTATAAAAAAAAAAGGGGTTTAACGAGCGTTAACCACTCCTGGTCATCTGCCCGAAGCCCTAAGGCCCTATGTCTGCAACAGCCAGATTCCCAGGCGGTCACCCACCCAAGTATCAATTCAGCCCAATGCTTATCACCATACTTTTAAACAATCGTTCATTGTTTAAAAGTAGGACGATAAGTTGAAAATGCATTGATTTCAGTGTGATAACACACTTTTAAACAATGGTCCATACGAACGCTGGCCTGATAAGTCGATTAGAGCAATAGTTTGTAACAATGAAAACAAAAAAAGTATGGGTGCAATAGTTAGACAAGGACATCCTTAGGATTACCTGAAAGATGAGAATCTGTTATTTCAATCAATCCTAATCGAAATTGAAAAGCTTAGCTCGGGACGGTCTTACGCCCATTTAAATGTGAAGAGGCAATGACATAACGGCAAAAGCTTAAGGCGATTTTCGAATTCAAAACGCTCTTGCGAGTTCTCTAATAGCCCTAAATGGACATGATTAGAATATTTTGAAAGATGGCAATCTATTATTTCCATCAATCCTAACCGAAATTGTTTAGCTTAGCTAGGGACCATCCTACGCCCATTTAAAAGTGAAGAGGTCATGGCGTAGTGACGAAAGCATATATTGATTTTTGAATTCAGAGTGCTCTTGCGAGTCCTCTAATGGTCAAAAATGGACATGCTTAGGATTTTCTGAAACGTGGAGGTCCGTTCTTTTCGTTAATCCTAACCGAAATTGTTAACTTGGATAGGGATCGTTTTACTCCCATTGAAAGGTGAAGAGGTAATGGCACAACGACGAAAGCGTGGAGTGATTTTTGAATTCAAAGTGCTCTGTATTCTTTCCATCAATCTTAACCTAAATTGTTTAGCTTGGATGTAAATACAAATATGCGCATTGCAATGGCACTTTGAAATTGAAACTAGCAGCCACACCACTTGCAGCCACGCATTTAAACGGGCCTAGGACGGACCTCATCTAAGCTAAACAATTTCGGTTAGGATTAATGGAAAGAATAGATTCCTACCTTTCAGAATTTCCTAAACATGTCTATTTCGGGCTATTACAGGGCTTGTAAGAGCACTTCGGAATCGAAAGTCAACATAAGTTTTTGCTAACTTTTCACCTCCTTTAAATGGGCATAAGACAGTCCCTATTTAAGTTAAACAATTTCGGTTATTATTGATGGAAAGAGTCGATCTCTACCTTTCAGAATATCTTAAGCATGTCCATTTCGGGCTATTAGAGAGCTGGCAAGAGCACTTTGAATGTGAAAATCACCACATGCTTTCGCCACTACACCGCTAACTCTTCACCTTTTAAAGGGCGTTAGTCCATGCTGTTAGCGACAAAAAGTGCCAAAAAATTTCAGTTCTGGCAACAAGCTGCATATTGCACATGGAAGCTGTACACACATTGGAGTTTCCAAGTCCACCGGGAGACACTCCCAGAAGTGGCAACGTAATCCATGATGACGTCATCAAAATGGCCACCATGCGACGTTCTGAATGTCTATTATCTCCGGAACTAATAGATCAATTGTAACGTGCGACCTATTGTTGGAAAGATAATTTAATTTGCTAAAAGAAATGCCTGAACAATATATGCCATAAATGTATTAGTTTTGGTTTAATTCGAAGAAAAACATAATACGACTGCTGTGTGATATGCTTATTCTCAATTATCTCCGGAACTGATAGATGAATCTTTTCGTGTAAACTATCGTTGAAAAGGTAATTTAATTTGCTAAAAGAAATACCGGAACAATGTATGCCGTAAATCTATTAGTTTCAGCGTAATTTGAAGGAAAGCACATTATGACGTCCTCAAATTGGCGACCATGTAATATACTAAATCTCGTGTTTCTCTGGAACTAATAGATCAATTTTGTAATGTAACCCAACGTTGGAAGGATAATTTAATTTGTTAAAAGAATTGCCAGAGCATTTTTTGCCTTATATATATATTAGTTTTTGTTTTTGTATATAGAAAAACATATTACAGCTTCATAAAAATGACCACCATGCGATATACTAATCTATAGTATTTCTGGAACGAATATATCAATGTCATCATGCGGCCTATTGTTGGAAATATAATTTAATTTGCCAAAAGAACTGCAAGCACAATGTATGCTGTAAGTCTCTTTGTTTAATTTGAAGAAAAACATAATACGCTACACATAATTATTGCCACTTCGTATGTGTAAAGTTCGTTTTATTCTGCATTTTGTTACCTATAATGTATTCACTTGTGCTGCAATTGATAATATAGATCTGAGATCATAACACAGCCTTCAGTGCATCGGCGAACTCATTCCATGGAACAGGTATGTCTCATCTTTCACCCACCAGAACGTTATTCTGGGACATCAAGTCTCAACCTAGGCCAATCGAGGAATAAAGCAGAATAGGCTTGCCCGAGTCCTCCACAAGTCTTCCTCACATACCAATGGTAAATTACTCCAGCGAAGAAAAATACTTGATGCACCCGTGGAAATGATGGACTGGTCAGAATTCACCAGAAGCAAGACTGGCCACGGGTATCCTTCCATCCGCTTCAAAATATCGTGAAGGTTCAAAGGTTCTATGAATGTTTCACATCAATTCTGCTCCCACTACTAGGATATGTTGTGAATTCCTCATCCATGGTTCGCCGTGTCATGAACATTATAATAAGTATTCTTAAGAAGATTAATCCATCACAGACACCAGTTTAAGGCCGATCAACCATCGCTAAGGTGCACATAGAAATGGCTGTAATTTGAAGATTGGTTGTGAGTTAGCAGGTAGTGGCTAGAATGAAAACTTTGTTCAAGCTTGTGTTGTAACACCGGGAAGGGCAAACAGCATTCTGAAGTCATAACAAGGTTAGCATCGCAGGCCTTCATATTCTGCAGAATGAGAGTAACAGAATCATGGTGTTGACATGGCAGTTGAGACAGTCGTCTAAGGGGAGAGTCGTCTAAGGGGAGGCAACAAGAATTGGCCGAGTTGATATTCTGGGATGGATGACAACTGCTGGGGTAATGCAGTCTCTATAGACTTGCAAGTGTACTAGAGAGGTACGAAATGTCATATTAAACAACGACTTTCCTGTACACTTCCATGTGCCTGTGAAGACCACTGATCAAGTGACGCACTGTAAACAATACGACATAGCTTTAATAATTTATCGCTTCCAAACGAACCACACATATAGCAGCAATAATTACATGGACATTATTTTTTTTCTTCACATTAAACAAAAACTAAAATATTTACGGAATACATTGTTCAGGCATTTCTTTTAGCAAATTGAATTATCTTTCCAACGATAGGCCGCAAGGTAAATTGATCAATTAGTTCCAGAGATACACGAGATTTAGTATATTGCATGGTCGCCATTTTGAGGACGTCATGATGTGCTTTCCATCAAATTACGCAGAAACTAATAGATTTACGGTATACGTTGTTCCGGTATTTCTTTTAGCAAATTAAAATACCTTTCCAACGTTCGTCCGCACGAAAAGATTGATCGATTAGTTCCGGAGATAATTGAGAATTAAAATATCGCACAGCAGCCATATTATGTTTTTCTTCAGATTAAGCCAAAACTAACAGATTTATGGCATGTATCGTTCAGGCATTTCTTTTAGCAAATTAAATTATCTTTCCAACAATAGGTCGCACGATAGGATTGATCAATTAGTTTTGGAGATAATAGAGATTTAGTACATCGCATGGTGGCCATTTTGATGACGTCATCACGTCTATACGTCGTCACGGGAGTGTCTCCCGGCGGATTTCAAAACTACAACATGTGGTGAGCAGCTTCCATGTGAAATATGCAGCTTGTTGCCGGAACTGAAATGTTTTTGGACTAACAGCATGTACTACGTAGGACAGTCCCTATCTAACCTAAACAATTTTGGTTAGGGTTGATGGAAAGAATAAATCACCACCTTTCAAAATACCCTAAGCATTTCCATTTCCGGCTGTTAGAGAGCTTGCAGGAGCACTTTGAAACCGAAAATCACTATAAGAGAGCACTAACGCAATACTTGAAATAAGATTTTAGGTTCAATGGTTGCTTTCGGGTAAAAATGGTTATCACCTTTCCTGTCCAAAATTGTGTACCGAAGGATTTTGTTTCACATTATGCTTTTGATTTGTTGATGGTTAAGAAGTTACAGCCAACAAATTTTTCTTTGGGGGGAGGGAGTAAATCACCCCCTTCTCTAATGGGGTTTTCAACTTGCTATCATAGCTATTTTTTTCAGTTACGCCTTCAAATGCATCCATACCAAATTTTAGCTTTTCACAAAGTGAAAATTTCATCAATTTTGGGCCCCAAGCCGCCTACTAATAAGTGGGGTAGGAATGTCAAGATTTATTAGCCAAGATTTATGTAATGGAATGTCAAGGAATGTCAAGATTTATATGTAATACCTTGTTTTGTATGTGTGTAAAACATAAATATGTAATTTATCAAAAGGTTTATTGTTTCAGGGATTGCCTGCCACTATTTTTGGTGCTACCACTGAATTCAGTAACCCCCAAAACATATAATTTGTCACCAAACATGACCATACGGTTAAAAGGCTCATTTTTGGAGGTTTGGCGACCATATTGGCAGCCATATTTAATCATATATGACAAATTGGCTATTTTTGTTTCTTATTATCACAATAGTTTCTTACCCGCCAACGCCTGTGAAAATTAGGTTTATTAGATTTATTAAAATGATGATAAATAACAGAGAAAAACTTGCGGGATTCAAGAAAGATAACTTTCAACATGACGGTCATTTTGATGACGTCATTACTGACTAATGAGAGCTCTAAAACTTAGGGTCTCGGGCGTTTTACATTCAACTGCAATATTTTTTTGCTTTCCAGCCCACTATCAATATCTGGTTACAGGCTTCGTGCGAAAAAAGTAGCCGTATTATCCACAAAAGTTCTAGGGCTACTACTGAAAATAAGTGTACATGACGAGGGAATTATACAAGGCTTGCCTCTGTTTGGTTACAGAGTTTTAAATTGGCCCAGTTTACTACATGCAGGGTTGAAGCAGCGTGGTACATGTCCACTGTTTACCAACAAAGGGCGAGTAGGAAGAAGGGGCTTCTGAGTGTACTGGCCTGGATCGCATTCCTTAGCTGAATGGCCCTAAGAACGTTCTCGGGTGGAAAACAGATGCCGTTTTTCGATGCACGTTTCAATAAATCACTTTGTTAAAACGCGATTTTTAGTTGCCATGTAAAATTAGTGATTGTCAGTTGAGCTCAGGATGTGTGCCGAGTGTCTGTCACTCTATCAAAACGATGACCTCCAGCACAATGCCGAGTGAAGCAAGTGTTTATTATGTTGCCTCCATTTTTAGCACGTTACATCTATTATTTTGGGAGCCTTCCAGGATTTTTGATTTTCTGGTTGGTGTTTGGTACTCAACTCCTTAAAAGGTGCACTGATCACTACAGTACACTCTGCTGCCATAACTACAAGGTGCACTGTCCTTTGGAAGTTTAATGAGCTCACAGTTGTAGATATGGTGGCAAGGAGAGAGGAACAATAATTTTTCTAGGAATTCCAACCGGAAATACTGAGACTAACAGACGCCGTACAGATAATTAGTTTTGTATGCTCGCTGAAACAATAATTTATAAAACGAATCTACAAAAAATAAAGCTGCAAGTCTTGGTGTCCTTCAGACGCATGCAGTAAATACGCGAATAGTTCGTAAGTACGTGCATAGTCACAAATTCTGAAACATATTTCGTAATTTTTAATTGCTTGCTTAATTTGCCAGACCGAATTCCTTCACTGCAAACAGCCCAACTAAATCTACACCTTCATAGTGCTGGGCAGGGTAGAAGAATATATAGGTAGTGCCACTCTTTCTCTTACAACGGTAAACATTTGGGATGAAAGAAGTACCTGCTTTCAGCGATTTACCGCCAGAGGGCGCTGTCAGCAAGTAACGGAAGTGCAAAGCATCATGGGGATCAAAACTATTTCGCGTCACTAAAACAAATTGATCACGGTAAAAATACAAAATTAATCGTTTAAAATATACCATAATTCAGATTAGGAAATTAAAATAATTTTAAGAAAGATCAGAACTGGCTGATGGTTTTACTTTTTTTAATCCAACATTCATTTTTAAAACTGGTTGGCGTTACAAGTGAAGCTAAGTTTAACACATGGCTTTGTGTTCCGAGAACGCCCGACAACTGTGCTCATCGCCGTTCAGGCTGAAACTTGACGCCGCCATTTTTTATTTCAAGTTTCGGTTCCTACGAGAACCAGACAAGTGCTTCCTTCTGGTGCCGTTGGTGGAAGCAGGTCTTTCTTTACCCCACCTTTTCAGAAAAGCGTCACTATACCTACTAATCTAACCTGGTGCTTGGAAACAAATGGGTGTGCACGTTTTTACCAAGAGCCCAAATATTCATAAATGTAGTTAGTTTTATAAAAACGCCAGCCATCTTGTTTCCTACTACAATCGTCCCGTTTTCTCGCAAAGCTCCGAAACGTCTACTGGTGACGTCAGCGTTGAGCCAAAAAAGTTATTTGCTGAAGCGCTTTGTCAAACGGAACGCACGGCTACTGAATCCATGATGCAGGTAGAAAAACAGGTGGACGGCGTCTATTAAATCGAAAAAGGTGTGCAGAAAGAAGGAAATCGGTTCAAACAGTTCTGAAACGCCTTCCTTGACCATAACACTTCTCATTTTTTTTTAAACACACCCAGTTTTAAGCATTTCTGAAAGGTTATTGCTAAAATAGCCCCATCTGGTGGCTATGCAAACGACTTGAATGAGTGAGTCCTCGCATAAATTGGTTTTTAGCTAACCCGTGGGTTACGTAGCAAAATCAAAATACATAAAAAATACATACGCAGCAGAACAAATGTGCAAATAGTTCCTGGGTAAGAATGAGTAAAGCATGTGATCAATTTCATACATTCGTTTACTTGTCTCATTTGCGCCCATTCAAAAACCACATGGTCAGCCATGGGGTGAGGTGGAGGTTAGCTTTTGGCCATAAGTAACCACAATGGGGGAAGGGGGGGGGGTTCAAATAAACCACGAGGCTACTGCATTGAAGGGAAAGCTGTTATCGCTACCATGGATTGGTGCATTCAGTGGCGGATTTAGGGGGGCAAAGCCCTACAAGGCCCCCTGCCTTCCCGAAATTCTGAGGACTTTTTTTTATTTTTTTTTTAGCTAGCTGAAACCCAACAACGTTCTTTGTTATTAGTTCTATATTTCACTACTGATGCTTGGGGAATGAAGGCCCGTTTTACGATGAAGGCTCTTTTAAGTTGAAGGCCCCCCCCGTTAAATCCGCCCCTGGGTGCATTTAGTGTACAAGAGTCTCTGCCCACACCATCTCACTAAGCCTTACTTTGGTCTTCCATCGACCTTAACTACGTTTGGGCCCCAATCAGCCGAACTGCATTTCCCCCACAGTGATGAAAGTTGTGGCTTGTCGTACAAATCTTCAACAACGCAAGACTACGTTTTCTTGATGCGTACTAAATCCATTGAAATAGTGTGCGGCAAACGTTGAGGGCATCACTGGGACAATTCAATGCAGTGATGGCCTACATAATAATGAACGTATTAGGTTACCATTTTCTACTTTCCGTCTCAGTCACAAATCTCGGATGAAGTCTAGTGCAAATCGCCAAAAATTTGGTAAAAATATTTCACACTGTCACGAGCAGTTTTCGCGACTTATAATACTCTAAAGACTAAACAAGTTCAACGGTCGACTATAACAAGTAAAAAGCATTAGCCCAACAAAAACCATCCTAGAAGGGTATACAAAAACAAGACTCATCAATTCCAGCCACAAGTGAACCGAAGGGAATACAAGACCGAGGAAACCACTTAAAAAAGCACTCACACTTGCAAACCTAAA
>JAHWFP010128148.1:18961-30968 GCA_023313725.1 Lithobius niger | reverse complement strand
TAAGGCTTCATAAAATTAACGTTAGTACAAACAATTGGTCGCACAGACGACTAACTAAAACAGTTCTCGACATAGTTGCCATGCCAACCAACTACAATTCTGCCATTACATCGTTCTTCATTTGGCACCAAACCTTTACAGCATGACGTAGAAAAAAAATAAATAAAAAAAAATTTGGTACTTATTGGCCTAAAGCGCGAATCGAGCGAAGCGAGCAAGGTCGAAAAGTCGAGTGAATTTGGATCTTGTCGATTTGTTTGTTGTGTGTCTGTTTACCTGTTTGAAACACGATAACACTCGCAGTTTTGTACTACTGATTTGGTTGAAATTTCATGACAATTAATGAAAGAAACGAGCTTGAACAGGATATCTCAAACATTTCGGAGATATTCGGGTTTTAGACAGATTTTAAGTAGTATCAGTAACTAAGTTGCAGTAAGGGAACCCGATCTATAAGGCTAGTGGCCCAGAGCACTACATGAGGAACACAGTAATTTCTCATGCTATACCATTGTGAAAGTTCTTTTTATTCTTTGTGAGATGTAAAAGATCCTAGGTATTTCCTAGAAAAATTGTCCCTCTCCACCCCAAGATAACCTTATAAACGGGACAGAAAGCCAATTGGGCTCCCAATTGGGTTAAATACTTCCTATGGACGTTTCCTTTTGGCCATGTCAGTACGGCTGAGCGGTTAGGACTCAAAGGTCGTGGGTTCGATTCCCCGCTCAGGCAGTATGACATTTAAGTCCAAAAGGCAACGTAAATAGGTTTGTATCCGTATTTATTTAAGATAACCTTAGCAGTTGTAAAGGACTATTCCTCATTATTTTCTTTTAGTGTGAAGAATGCAGAAAATCATTCCAAATCATAAACAAAAGCTCTATTACTGCTAACTACATAAGTATTGAAACAACGAGGTCGTTTCTTTTATCATTTCTACAGCAAAAACTGACGTGTTGTGACAGCACTATCCAGATGAGTTCATAAAGACCAGTGTTGAATTCGTTTCTCTCCTTGCCGACATAACCTTAGTAGTTGAAAAGGACTGTCTCCCATTTTTTTTTCGTTTAGTGTGAAGAATGGATACAAATATTACAAATCATAAAAAAAGCGCTATTACTGCCAATTTCACTCTTATTAAAAAAACGAGGTCGCTTCTTTTTATCATTTCTACAGCAAAACTCGCACGTTGTGCCAGCACTATTCAGATGAGCTCATACAGACCAGTGTTGGCTTAGTTCGCAGAGCACTGGGCAGAAATCACATAAGTATAGCACTCGGCTGAAACCCTATAGGTGAAATGCTTGCAAAAATAGAATTGCTTGCTTGCAGTCAAATTAGACCAAAAAATGACAAAAAAAGGAAAAAATTCACACAGTGGTGAAACTTTAACATACTAAAGTCCCCTACGATCCCATGAGGGCTTTTGCCGCCATTTTGAAAATGGAGGGCAAAATGGCCACCTGACACATAGTTTTGGCTTTATATCCTAAAAGACTATCAGGTTTACGAGAAAATATGTTAGGACCAAAATAAAAGACAATTAAATTTCGAACAAATAATGTTCCTATTGATTTTTTTTACCGGAGCAACGGTTTCTGCGATTAAGCCAGATTTGCATTGTGATATATCCGGCCCCATGACATTGCTGACATGGTAGCAGCAGCATTTACTGATGTCTATAATATTCTTTGGTTTGCCTTCCCTCTGCAGTAGTAATTCACATGATTCTAATCGGTCCTAATTAATCATTTACATTCACACGTTTTGAATATCTTAAAGAATAATACATAACTTGCAGTATAGTAAGGTACAATTCCCTCGAAGCACATCAAACCTGAAGAGGTGGCGTAACCATTCCAGAGGTAAGATTCTTATGTTTCAAAAACCTCACGTGTGAGCAAGAACCAATAGCAACGATTTATCGTCGCTCTTGCACACCAGCTTCAAATGCATGGGTTTAACTTAACACAGGGTAGGCTACAGCAGACGCAATGATTATCAAAACAGCTGTGGATCTGGCAAACACCAACAAATGTGCAGTAGTAGTTGGTGATGACGTTGACCCCTCCTTGTGATTCTTGTCGCCACTGCAGGCAGTTCAACAGACATTTATTTCCTAAACCCAGGAAGAGGCTCAATCCCACAGAAGGTATATCGTATCAGATCTCTCCAGGACAAACTTGGGGGCTTTAAACACAGCTTGTTATTCATGCATGCTTTCACAGGCTGTGACACAACCTGTACACCTTATAACTGTTGAGGAAATCCTCTGTTCTACAGAAATCCGTCAAAGTATTTCAACAACAGGGTTCACGTGCTGATGCCACAGCTACTGCAGGAGAAACGTTTATTCTACCTTTGTATGGATTTCCACCCAACATTACATCATTAGACAGACTGCGGCATCATGCATTTACTAGAAACATTGCCAAAATTCCGATCCACGAGAAGTACAATAGTACATCTCTTCACTATAGTGAGGTAGCTTAGTGATTTTATCAGAACACGTCGGACAAAAGCATGAATTTTTGTGTGTGGCATAGTTAGTGTATGGGCAATCAGAAAATGGGTTGCTCTACGTAATCTGAAGCAGGCCTTATAATCAAAATAAGCAAATAGCAACCAAACTACGTACAGGGATGGACTTTCCACGACCATTAATAAACCGATCAATATACAGGTTTTCAACTTTGGTTTAACGCTATTGCACGTCAGTTTGACACCTTTGTACTTGGATTTAACGCTTTTGTACTTCAATTTAACGTTAGTGGATTTCAAATTAATACTCTTGTCTTTCGATTTAAGACACTTGCACTTGAACACTTTTGCTCTTGAAATTAAAGCATTGAAATAACTAACTTTTTTGATTCGCTGTAAAAAATGTGAAATTATACAAAATATACTCATTTCGCTGCAACGCTCCCGAAAATCTACGAAATATCTTATTACGCTTTGAACAAATGACGACTAAGAGCAGCGTTTGAAGCGAAAACGAAAGCAAATGACGACTGTTTTGGAGATACTAGCTGGTTTGTGCAGCGTAGGCTTGTGTGAGAGGCTTTCACTCCACAGGACGAACGACTCACAGTTGGGTATTCTCACGTCTTTAGTTCACATATTCATAACAAATCTTGCTCGAGCCTTCGTGGCTTTTTACAACCAACCACTATATTCACGCGCTCACAAGCAGACGCTTCCGCTTGCGATAACACTGGGAGGTGTGCGTCCAAGGCAAGCTGTGGCGGCTTGCGCACCCTTGCACTTTTATTTATGCGAGGCGCGTTTCATTGTATGTTTCTACGTAATTTATTATCTGTCTAGTTTAAATATTGGATTCCGGTCTCCATTTTTTTTAGGTTTTCCCATTTGGTTTACCTTTCGAGAAAACAGCGTCTTTACTAATATTGTCAATGTCTGCCATCTACAATACTATAGAAATGCAGTGTAGTGACATTAAAAAAATAGTAGTGATATTTTCTTATTATTTACTTTTTTTCCTAATGTTGTTATGTACCTCCTTGTGAATTCTTTCGTCAGCAACAAGCTCAACAATGATTTTGATTCATTTGATGTTTTTGAGTAGCTGCCCCTTTCGACTCGTCGTCGTCGGTCCGTGGGTTTCCTGGCAGGCTCATTGCTTACAAAGGGTTTAAGGGTTCCTGGGGTCCATTGTTTAGTACTACTTGCTGTAATGTATAGCGGCGTAACGTGTAGCTTTGTGAGTGTTGTTGCGGTAATTGTTTAGTTTACTTGGCTGACGGCCACAGCTCTAATAAAATTCAATTCAATTGTATAGCTAAAAACATCATTACCAATACTATGAAACATTTGAATAATTTTAAAACCACAATCTTCTTCAAAATTTGCACAATTTCATACATAAGACACTCACAGAGTTTTGCTAATTTTCGACAGCAATGCTACTGTCATCATCAGGCACTCCAAAGGAAAAATTACTCCCTTGTGGGGAGGGACTTGAGTGAGCAGTTAGCACGGTGTTGGAGAGCTAGTAGCAGCAGGAAGGGCCCACTACCATCTAAAGACAGCATGAATGGTCCACTACCTTGTAAATACAGGAGGCTATGCGTTCTGGCAAATTCAAATTCTGGCAAACAGCAAGAATGTGACCAGGATCCTAATTTTTCCTTTGAAGTGCCTGATGATGACAGTAGCATTGATGTCGAAAATTAGCAAGACTCTGTGAGTGTCTTATGTATGAAATTGTACGAAGTTTGAAGAAGATTGTGGTTTTAAAATTGTGGTTTTAAAATTGTATAGCTGCCGTACGTACGTCGAATTCAGTAATACTCTGTCAAGATTTCTAACATCAGTTTCGCCACTCCCGCTACTGGCCAAATATCCTTGTGAATCATCAGTCACGCTCTTGGTCTTTGCATGAACCAGCTAGTATCTCCAACACAATCATCATTTCACTTTCGTTTTCGCTCCAAACGCCACTCTCGTCAGTTATTTAAAGCGCCTTACGTAAAGTTTCGCTAGCGTTGCAGCGAAATTACATTACAGTAACAATTAGTAATACTGTAATACTGGCCAAATATCCTTGTGAATCATCAGTCACGCTCTTGGTCTTTGCATGAACCAGCTAGTATCTCCAACACAATCATCATTTCACTTTCGTTTTCGCTCCAAACGCCACTCTAGTCAGTTACTTAAAGCGCCTTACGTAAAGTTTCGCTAGCGTTGCAGCGAAATTACATTACAGTAACAATTAGTAAAAGTTTCTGTATAGGCGTATTTCGTATAATTTCACATTCTTAAAAAAAATTAGTTATTTCAATGCTTTAATTTCAAGTGCAAAAGTGTTAAATTCAAGTGAAAGTGTGTTAAATCGAAAGACAAAAGTGTTAATATGAAATCCACTGACGTTAAATTGAAGTACAAAAATGTCAAATTGACGTGCAAAAGCGTTAAACCAAAGTTCAAAACCTGTAATACGCTGAAACTTACTACATGAGTTCTATACATGATTTATGACAAATAACGTTCAATGAGAAAATGTCAAAAATTCAACAGGAAGTGAATATACAGCTCACTTCCGGTAAATAGTTTTTATCGCATAACTCCTAAACCGTTTAACGGACAGGTCTTACACTTTGCAGGCATATTCGATTTAATGACATTTTGTTGTCGCTCTACCGGAAGTGATGGTAAATGTCAGTTCCGGTACTATACCTTCACTTAATGCATAACTTAAAGGGGTTACTCGGCAGGTTCCACAATTTGCACATACCTTTCTTACCTCTATAATAAATAATATTCTGCGAGAAAATGTCGAAAATCTTCCCGGAAGTGAATATACAGCTCACTTCCGGTAAATAGTCTCTATCACGGAACTCCTAAACCGATTGGTCTCAAATTTTACAGGCATATTCTAGAGACCATTTACCTCGTATAATATCTAATGACATTTTGCTTAACTCTACCGGAAGTCGTAGTAAATGTCAGACCTGGTAGGATTTTTTTGCACAGATGCATAATTCCTAAATGGGTTAGTCGGCAGGATCCAAATTTTGCACATACCTTCCTTACATCATGACAAATAATGTTCTATTACAAAATGTAACAACTACCGGAAGTGAAGGAGTATACAATGTCACTTCCAATATATAATGTATGACACAGCTCTCTTATTTTGTGGCCTTGTTCAGTGACATGGCAAAATAATTCTGAAGAAAATTAATTTTGCTTATATTTGTATTTGACTTAGCCCCAAAACACAATAAACCGTGCACTCAGTCCGAGTATGGCAACAATCAAGCACAAGTACAAGAAACTTATTACCCACTGTTCGCAACAATGGCTCCGAGGATATGGCTTGTAGCCCCTCAGCTACAACTATAATACTCCTCGGCCTTGCCTTCGAGGTTATTGTTGCATCTGTTGAAGGCACAAATTCCGTATCCTTACCATTGTTGCAAACAGTGGTAATAAACTGTTCTCCTGTTAGTGGGCACTGCTATGGGACCGAATGCAACATTGTGCAACAACTGCACGATGGCGAGGAAGAGCAAGAAGAAAACGATATGATTGGTTGTGATGAAAGCAATGCAGTTACAGAGGACGATGAAGCTTCAATATCAGAGTATGGGCGGAGGAAAAGGAAACAGAATTGCTGATGTTCAAACACCATCTATGAGCATCACGGTGATTTCTTAATGATTATTAGACTGTTGACATTCATACCCATATGCTCGACATGTATCATCCAATACCGTATTAATTTCAGGTTACGTTGAAATTCCTACCATAAATGTTTCAGTAAAGAAGTGAAATCGCTAATAAATAAGACTTATATTTTGTTTCTCGGTATGTTTCCGCTAGGGATCGGCCGATATGACTTTTTACCGATACGAACCGATACTGATAAAGGGTAAACCGACCTGACCGATCTTATCCGATACCGATGCCGATGTCGATGCCGATAATTTAAAAAAAATACACCACTAAGAATTTAATTTCCGTACAAAAGCAACTTGCAGTTTCTGGTTTTGCATGAGTTCCAGTCTGCTATGATTACCCAAAACGTTTTGTGCAGCAATAACAGTATTTTTTTCTCTTATTCCTACTTATTCCATATTTCTTATTCCTCTTATTCCTTATTCTTATGGCTTCAGAACATTCATCTTCTCAGTCAGATTTTAAGTAGGTCGTTGTAAAACTTAAGAGCGTCAGAACTATTATGCGTTACATTTTCATTACAACTGAGCAAATAGCTTTGCTTTGCTGACTTGGTTGTTGCTTTTGCTGCGCTAGCTGTCGAGTATTGTAGGAAAAACGGTTTGTTTCTTGGCGTAACGAATATCTGTATCGGTAGCCTTACAGAGGTCCGATACCGATATGGCAAAAAAAAAACGATAAATACAGATTATACTGATACAGATATCAATATCGGACTATCCCTAGTTTCCGCGTAGGCTACCTCTTTGCATTGTGTTTTGTACGACGCCATTACTAACATAGCACATTAAAGTACAAAATATGAAAACCGTTGCTCCGGTAAACAAAAATCCGTAAGAACATTATTTGTTCGAAATTTAATTGTCTTTTATTTTGGTCCTAACATATTTTCTGGTAAACCTGAAAGTTTAGGGTATCTGGTACTAACCTTTTTGCACACACTATTTTTCCAGCTATGTAGAGGCTAACAATATGGGGAAGGAGAAGCTATTCCGTCATTTTTGACCGACTGGTGAATGAAAATAAAATTCCCTGCAATTGTAAATCCCTAAACTCAAATGCAAGACGAAGGCGAATAAAGTCATCCGTTGTCCTTTTCAGTACTGAACAGAAGCAAATGAAATATTTGCTACTAGTTTTTCCCCCTGCTATCTTTAGCAGGCAAGTTTTTTTTATACGTTTCTGTTTGAACGGCTCCCAAGCAAGTCCTTTTCATTAACTGAAGCGAGGCGTATGACCAGTCCGTTTGGCTTGGGGATGGGAGGCGTGGGGGAAGGGAGCTTTCCTAAAGAGGGAAGGGACCATGCTTGTGACCACACACCTTGTTGTCATGGACACGAGAAGACGACGACGGCGTGTTCCGCCCAGCGGCAGGTTGGGGAGTTAATCAAACGTGACGAAGTGTGACAAAAAAAAAGTCTTCGTTCTTGATTCTAATGCTGAGGGATTGGCTGGGGTGTCACGATTACTGCGATTCATTGCGTCAAAACGAAAACAAGAAATAAGGAGGGGCCTTAAGGAGAACCCTGGGGAACGGTAGACAAGTCTGGTGCTTAAACGAGGTTCATATACAGACAAACGATTTTCGTATGAAAATCAACTATTATTTCCATTAGTTTTTTAAGGACTTGTGATGAAAATTCAAGAAGTTTTAAAGATGTCATCAACTGAGTGGTTCCGAAAATAATAATAATAAAAAAAGGTTTTAGTGCATTAATTCTAGTTACAAAAAAAAAAAAAAAAACTAAGCGCACGGTGAGACTAGCTCGACCTAGACTCGTTGATTGTGCATATGTTAAATCCATGTATAAAAGAATGGTGATGAGCGGTTTTTTTTTCAAATTTGTTTCTATAAATATCGTGATTTACATGCAAAAGATTGTTTTACATTGCAGTTTCTCGTCTGAGCACTCAGTAGCACGCACAGGTTTTTTATTGAGGGGAGGGGGGATAATTTGCATTAAAAATGGGGTCCGAGAATGGGGTCAGTTTCTACAGAATTCCCTTTGAAATATTTTTTTTAAATCATCATTTTCAGACCTCTTTAAAATTAAATAAATGCAAAACTTTTTACGTTGCGATTAAGGCGCTATGCAAGTGATCTAGGGGCGAACAGGGTAGCCGGTTCGAATCCTGGTCATGCCACTCCGACGAAACGTAAGTGCATAAAGGTGGCTTACTGAACTACGTTATTTCTAGTGTATAATTTTCGCTATTGGCTAATTTCCAATTTTCTTTTATACATACAAACATACACTTTCCGATCCCTCTAGGCTAGAGGGGCGCTTGTTGGCGTGCCACACACCAAGTGAAAAAGAATGGAACGTACAAGAAAGCGTGAAATTAGAGATAAACTAGAGAGCCAAATGGGCTCGGTAATTTTTTTAATTATAATAAATGCCTTTGTCGAAATAAAGAATAAATCACAAGGTAAAGGGTAAACGATGCAAAAAGTCTGCATTAAAGACTGACCTTGTGAGGAAACAAGATACTCTAATCTGAGAAAGAAAGAAAAGACGACTGCCCCGACTGGGACTCGAACCCAGGAAATCCCGCTGACTAGGCCGGGCGCTCCAACCACTGTGCTACCGGGGCGGATACTGGCTATAGGCTCCAGCCGAGCAAAGTAGATGTTCAGTCTTTCTCAGTGATGACCTGTTTGTTTGCGAAGTGTTTGTTGTGACCTCTAGTTTATCGCTGAGAAAGACTGAACAGCTACTTCGCTAGGCTGGAGGCTGTAGCCATTATCCGCCCTGGTAGCGAAGTGGTTAGAACACCTGGCCTAGTCAACGGGAAGTCCTGGGTTCGAGTCCCAGTCTGGGCAGTTGTCTTTCTTTTTTTCTCAGATCAGTTTATCTTGTATCCTCTCAAGGTCAGTCTTTGGGGAGTTGACCAGAAATGCTTCCTGAAACGATCGGAATACTGCCTTTAACTTTCTTTCCTGTAATATGCTTGAGTTTTGACGATGCTTTTTGTTAATTTTTAAACTTATGTGCGGAATAAACGGTCCTGCTCTTGGGTTTTTCTCAAATACCTTGCACGGTGTTTCAGATACCTATCGAATTTAGTTCCATTCTTGTTTTATTTAATTTCAGTTCACGCCCTCGAATGGAAAGGAATACAAATGCTAGGTTTGAGAACTTAATTGCAGATTGTCAATAAGAAAGAGGGTTGCGCCATTTAACTGATGCTCCATCATCCGTCCATCATGGTTAACTCATGTCGTAAGAGAAGCACTGAAATTTTATGACGTTTAACAATTAAAATTCCAAATTAACCAAGTCTTTTTGTACGCATTCGTAGTATAACTATCATACAAAAACCCCATAGGATAAAGAGACCCATCAAATTCGTGCCATAGAAAGTAGTGATATCAGAGCCAAAATGGCTTCCACCAAGTTTGTGGTCCGAACCGTGATCACTCAAGATTAACTGACAACACCGAGTCAAACGTAAACTGAATGTCAAATATCAAGCACATCTGTCGAATAAATTATTTTATCTGAGTGGAATTAGCTAGTAATAAGTAGTAATTAGCATGAAATCAACGATGTTCAGGTACTTTTTTTGTATTGAAATCCTTTATGGACAGACCTGAAACAGGACTTTCTGTTGTCTACTTGGTAAACCCCGTCGATCTATACAATTTACAAAGCTTTCTGTCGTAGTAATCAAAGGGCTTCAAAGGGTTTAACGAGTGTTAACCATTCCTGCATGGTCATCTGCCCGAAGCCCTAATGCCCTAATATTAGCATTTTAGCATTCAACAATTGAACAACAACAATCAGACGGCAATAATTACGCGCCACGAATCCAACAATCTGAACTTGATGGGCGAAGCGCTAGCACGCTTCTGCATTATAGTCACTGTACGATCCCATAGCACAGTGAACGTTTTGATACCTAATATCTCCTCCATTTATTTTTACAACCCAGATTTGGTATATTCGTAATAAATAGACATAAATCGCTGGAAATAATATTGGCTATTGGCTAATTTACAATTTTCCTTAATATTATTTCCAGCGATTTATGTCTATTTATTTCTCCTTTATTGAGCCTTGTGAGTGTATGATTTGTCTTCCCTCTCCATTGTATGTCCGAGTGAATTTCGGTCGAATGGAGCCCTGGTCACGGTTGTGACCTTAATAACGGGTTCAGTGAGTTATCTTTATGCCAGTGGAGGATGTGGCCATAGCGATTAAGGCGCTATGCAAGTGATCTGGGGGCGAACTGGGTATTCGGTTCGAATCCGGGTCATGCCACTTCGACGAAGCATAAGCGCATAAAGGTGGCTTACTGAACTACGTTATTTCTTGTGTATGATTTTCGCTGTTGGCTTAATTTCCAATTTTCCTTGGTATATTCGTGACGCTTCACATTAAGTTTTGAAATGATTTTCCGATTCCCCCCGGACCAATCACGTGAAAAGGAAATATCACACTCGTGATCCATGTCATACTCAGAGTGAAAATCCAGGGAAAACACCCAGGACTACACACATTCACATAAGCATTACGAGGCAATGGATCTTCAGCTGGTTAAAAGAGAAATACTCCTGTCAGCCTTCTAAACAGGCAATAGTATACCTTCCAAGCTTGAGGGATTATGCCATTCTCCCATTAAGTCATTAAACAACTCGACCCTCTTACTACGCCAATCAAGCAACAATTTCAAGATGTCTTCTTACCAACAATCATCCAACCCTGAGCCCCATTCCAATACCTACATAACCCTGCAATTAATTCTACCATTTTAATCGGTAAGTCACTCTGTGTTTCAGTGTTAAAGTTGTTTTGAGTGAAAGACAAGAATTAAGTCAACCAACAAAATAATAAACACTTGCAGTATGATAACTGAAAGCCTGAGCAATTGTCTTGCACCGTGCAGCACTTCACTCCGGTCCTCCGTAAAGACCCAAGAAGTTATTTTCCAGGGACCAGCCATGATTCACTAACTGCCACACCTTTGGCAAGGATACTCCACGTGAAACCATAAAACACAGAGGAACACCAAGGGACCATTTATGGTTAGAACTAGGGTGGTATCTGATCGCCTTCGAATCTCTAACTTTCGTTCTTGATTAATGAAAGCATTCTTGGCAAATGCTTTCGCAGTAGTTCGTCTTGCGACGGTCCAAGAATTTCACCTCTAGCGTCGCAATACGAATGCCCCCGTCTGTCCCTATTAATCATTACCTGGGGTTCCGAGCACCATTAAGTCCCCACATAACATAATTAACTTTGGGATGGCATATGCAACCATCTATCCCGTCCAGTCGCTGACTCGAACAATGACTGTCGTAAACCATTGTCACAGGCACCAGACTGTCCACATCCCAGATTTGAACAGCAGTGGTCTCTCAACCATCAAACTGTGGCAACGTCAAATCGCGATGCGAAATGCCAATACACGCGCTGACTAATGCACCTAACCCTACCCCAGGTGCACTGTATACAAGTTACAAATCCAGGAAGATAAAGCGTCCTTTTCAGTCTGGTCTCTTCAATCCTTGATGTCCGCCCATCGACATCAAACTGACAGCTCTTTGCCCCACACAACACTGCGCGAATTCCAAAAACGAATTGATCTGAATTTATTGAGCCTATGGATTTTAACAATCTTTCGCTCAAACTATCCAAAACCACAAAAACTCCAATTCAAAGGGTTTCAAAGGGTTTAACGAGCGTTAACCACTCCTGGTCATCCAATTGTGTTGGTTTCAACAATTCTTGCCATTTATGAAGCAATGTGACTAATATTATTGTACTAGCGGAGTCGCTCGCTCATTCCGCGTCGTCCTCGC